>JAUPMG010250764.1:0-22049 GCA_031762675.1 Pachysandra terminalis
TTGACTAACTTTATTATTTATATTTTAGAAGTTATTACTTAGTACTTATTAAAAAAAGAAAAAAAAAGAAAGAAATTGGCTAAAATTAATTCTATATTAAAATACTTTAAATAAAAAAAAAGTGAATTTATTTCAGCGAAATATCCAAAATTTCGATTTGAAATTTCAGCCCTTTATTTCCTTCAATTATTTTAATCAAAAAATTATTTTTCACTGAAATTTCGTATGTTTCGATTTCGTTTCTCCAAAATTCTTGAAATTGGCAAAATTTTAAACTATGAACCATGGTAAAAAAAACTTAAATTTTATGTACCATACGAAAAAAAAATGTTTTAAATCTCAACAACATATTTTAAAAAAGGATAACTTGTATTACCTGATGCAAGAGGTTAGCCTCTTGCATGGGACCCACGAAACTAATAAAAAGAAGAAGAAAAAAAAAAGCATTACATGAAGAAGGAGAAGAAAGCTACGTAAACAAGGAGCTGATGAAGAGGAACAAAACAGTCACTTGAAAAAGAAGAACAAAAATAGAGCTTACATAACAGTAAAGAAGAAGAAGAAGAAAAAGAAGAAAAAGAAGAAGAAATGTAATAACTCAAACTAAAATAATAAAGTTAATATGTAATTAATAAAATACTATGGATAAATTTAAAATTTTAATAAAATAGCTATCATGTTTTACTTTGACTTGTGATTGATGGGTTTATGTAACAACTTGGAAATTTCGAAAATTTAGAAAGGGTATTTTGGTCATTTGGCAGGTGAGCGAGGTTGAACCAGTAAGATTTAACCAGAGAAGAATAGAACATGGTGTGAGTGAACCCTAGACTTAAAATTTAGTTGTGATACCTTGAGAGTTGGGTTAAATCATCATTTAAGTGAAAACCCAGATTGAACAGAACCAAATTGAGTATAAATACTTCTTATGTCTCCTAAAATCTTAGTTGGCTGAGATTTTGAGAGAGGGAGAAACCCTAGAGCTTGGAGGGAGGATTTTCAACATCAAGGCATGGCAAGGAAGGGTGATGGCGCACCAAAAATCGAATGGGACGTGCAACGAAAGGTGGAGCACGAGGAACACGCAACTACAACGAAACAAGGTGAGTGAACTCTCAATTTCTTGGGTATTTGGGCAAAAACCCAAATGCCAGTTATATGTACAATTGTTGAACATTGTTTGTGATAAAGATTAGTATTGTGCATGCTAAATTAGATAATTACATGCATTATTAATGTGTAGATGGGAGTTAGAGTGTAGATCTAACCTAGGATTTATAATCTTAACCCAAACAATAAAATGTGTTGATTTAATCTTATAAACAGATTAGAATGCCCAATATATGTTTAAGAATGTTTATAGAATGTTTTTGGACCCACTTGATGTAACACCCTCAATTTTATTTTCTTTTCTCTTTGGGGCGTTTCTATTATTTATGTGTTTTTGTGAGTGTTTGGGCTAATTAGTGGCTAGTTCTTGAGGACACTTGTGTGATGCTCATGCCCAACACATTAGCCTCTCTCTTTAACGAGCTTGGATGGTTGAGATTCATTCTCCTATCCAAGGACTTATGAAGGGCTGAAATCAATTCTCCTTAGAGAATAGGGTTGTCTAACCCCTAGTATCATTTGTCTTGTTGGCTGAGAAGGGACTTGAAGAACTCCAATGAAGAAGAACAGGATTAGCAAGGAACCACAACATTCAACCCAGATTTTCGTGCAAAAAGGATTTGCTTGTGAAGGTAAATGCATTGTGTGCATTTATTTTGTATTATCTTGGGATTTATGAGATTATTATTGAACATTTTGATTCATTGAATGTTTAAAATGCTCATATGAATGTTGGTGTATGATTCAGCTGATGTCTTGCTGAATTTATGATTGAACGTGAATTGATTTCATGTTTTTGGGTTAAGTTTGCTGTAATGGAATTTGGAATGATGTTCTCAGCTTGATTCTTGATTTAAATGTTCAAATATGATTTTAATTAGTTATTGAAATGTTTAGTTATGTTTTCTCTTCATTTTTAGACTTAGTTTGCCCAGAAAACACTAACCCAAGTGGTGATTTGGATTAGAAATGACAGATGTGCGATTTGGGGTGAAAAACCCAGAAATCGAGTGTGTCAGTTGGTGAAATTTGTCTATCGAGGACACTAACCGACGGGACCTACCTTTAGAACCTTGTCAGTGGGTCGTCGGTGGAACCGACAGACTCATCGACGAAATGAGGTGCAGAGTGGCCTTGTCGGCGGATGCGTCGGCCCACCGATGAACTCGCCGATAGGGAGTGTAGAAATTTGGTTGTTTATGGTCGGTGGGTGGTCAGTTCGCCGACGACACTCACCGACGAGCGTCTGTGGGTATGTCGGTTCGCCGACGGATTCACCAACGGAGTAGTTTTGAGCCCTGTCAGTGGGTACATCGGTCCACCGACGGGACCTGTTGACGAAGGGATTGAACAGGGATTCCAAAGGGATTTCTTGTATGAATAACACCCTGATCTGATTATGATTGTGTGGCTTTTTATTATGCTTTCATTCCGTACTTACTAAATGATTGAAGCATGTTTAGAAATGTTAAATTATGGTGGTGCATACATGTAGTTGTTTGCTAATGTCATGCATTTAATGGCCATACATGCATATGTAGTCCTTATGAGGACTTGGACCACAGATTTCCCCTTAGTTCCTTTGAGAAGGATGAGAGCGCAAATGTGAGGATACTTAGGCTCTAAGACGAGTTCCAAATGAGAGATAAAACCTTTGGCGTCCCATGGGGGACTATATGTACTTATAAATCAAAATGATTTAAGGGTGAGAGATTACCTACCCCAAGGGCACAAGGATACCTATATATATATATATAAAGAGGGTAATTTGATTGGTAGTTGTGAGTGGGTATCGTGCGACGGAAGGAGGTTCACGAAGATGATGCCCTTGGACTATCATGTTTAGATGGTGTGTCCCCGATAAAAATAAAGGGGGGATGAATTCCCAAGGGTTGAAAATCCCTTAAAACTGTGCTGTACACAGAATCTGCGAGGCATCCTTAGCCAGAAAGGGGCCGTATATCTATGATTGGGATATGCGGTGTTGCAGTCTGGATCTAACGTGGGCATACCACTTCACAATATCAACGACATGCATATGCATTCACGTGATTGCTTAGACCAATAGTTGGATCAATATTGAACTGTTCATGTCATTGCATATAAATGAACGAACCTTGCATCTATCATGGCATCCCATCATACATTTCTGGTTAATTACATTGTATATGCACATTGTATTTACTGAGCGCGTAGTTCAAGCCTTCTTGGCTCCTAACATTTCAGGGGAGCACTATAAGCAGGACTTGGATTACGACAGAGGATGCTGAGGTGGACGAGAAGACCGTGGGTGATATTATAGTTTCTTTTTGCTTATTTATTTGTTGGTCTGTATGTATTAAGGGAGATTTGGGAGTAGGAGTTTGTTGACTCCTTTATACTTGTTTTATACTTACTATTTTGAGTGTTTCATTGTTTTTATATTGGGGTTTTATCTTGTTTCCTCGTTTGTGCCCTTCTGATCCGTGAGGAATCTTATTTGGGATTATGTGCTAGATACATGTTAAACTTTTTATTACATGTTCTATGATTATTTCCGCTGTGCATCCTATTTTATCGTAGGATTCTCTGTTTATATTGTGGTTTTCCACCCCTTGTGAGTATACGCTTGGAATATAAGTGGGTGAGAGTCCGGCTTGGAGTCCTAAAGCCATGCTCACGTGAGAGTGAGACACGCTTTAGAATTCGGGTCGTGACACTTGAAGTGTAGGAATGACCTAGGGTTGTATTGGTAGAGATCTAGAGTAACCAGAAAACCCAAAATCCCGCTCGTCGGTGGATGGCCGGTCCACCAATGGAGCATGGAGAAGGTGGGTTGCTGTTGGTGGGTTGTTGGTCCAATGACGAACCCACCGACTGTCATGCCTCGGATCCCGATACCCGAATCCAAAGGAGGGAAAGCACGAATCTCGAGGTGGGACCTTTGGGATCCACATTTGGACCGCGGCTCACAACAACAATTACATTACAAGAGTTACTTATAACTCAGTTAAACAAAATCAGAGTGCGGAAACAAATTTCTAATAATTCCAATTAATCAAAATTTAACTTCAGAAGAGCCTACAACCAATTAGTAACTTATGCAATCCCATTACATCAGTTCTATCTATGATTCAAAACGGAAATAAACTAAAAACAACACTAATCCGAATCCACGTCCAAGTAGCAATCCACCTCAACCTGCAATATAAAACGTTGCGTGAGCTTGGAATGTCCAATCAGAACCATAAGCTGACAACCATCTTCATGAAACACCGTTAGTTCAACATGCAGCAATATCATCTTCAGCAGTTCATATTATCCAATTCAACCATACACTCATACAATCAAATAAACTATAGACATGTTAGGAAACAGTAAATAAAATAAATATTAGTGTCATGCAAGATGCAATGCTTAAGGATGCTCAAAACAATATGATACAACACACAAGGTATGCATGCAAGTCTAATGCATGTTCCTAGTCATGAGTACAAGTCCAATGTGATTTCCTAGCCGGTGCCAAGTATCACGTACTTGGTGCTGCTAGCATATGCCAATCACATCATAACCACGATCACAATCTCAACCTCAACTCCCACTTGTACAGCGTGGTTTTTTAGGACTTTCAACCTACCCGGGCTCAATTCCCGTAGCTGTTTGTAACTTGTTTAGGGAATTTACACCCAAGGGCAGCTACCCATAACCATTTTCGGAATTAACACCCAAGGACAGTTTATCCATACTACAACGAATCCATAATCAAACCTATAGTTGTCCGGTTTTCCGGACGAGCCATCAAACAAGCCAGTAGAATTACCGATGATAATATCCTTCGGAAACTACCCGTGCGCCCATACACACAAATAATCCTTGGAACACCATCACAAGCATCCTTTCAATGTAACAGTTGGATTTCCAGTGATAACAACCTTCAAAAGCTGTCTGTGCACCCATACACACAAACAATCCGCCGGGTGCCATCACCGGTATTCATTCCACAGGAACAACAATATAACTACCATGATCAGTATAGGTCTATTAACTTTGGATCCCCATGATAATTTCCATCAGAAACTATCCACGTGCCCATACACACGGATAATCTGTTAGAGACAATCATAAGTATCCCATCAGTTATCACACCACAAACCATCATATAATCAATAACCAAGTCATTTCCATATCAATTCAACATCAAACCTAAGGTGGGATGATGGCCACAACAACTTCGGAACACTAAGTTTGACTCCCCGTAGGTAGGCTAGATTCCCTCAGGTCAACACTTGTTTTCGGAACTCAACAATAACCAATGGTCAAAGCCCTTCATCATCCACCTCAGGGATCCGCAAAATCTCACATTACTGTGCAATGTACAAGGTCGTCGGTGGACCGAACCCTATCGAATGGCAAAATAAGCCTACAAATTGGTCTTTGTCGGTGGACCGAAGTCTACCAAACTTCTCTGTGCATTTCTCAGGTGTTCGGTGGAGTAGGGGTGGACCGAAGCCTACCGAACACCCAAATAAGCCTATAATTCACATTCTGTCGGTGGACCGAAGCCTACCGACCTGTCACTTTCTAGGTTTTTTAGCTTCAACGAATAGTTAGTAATTTGGTCATATCTTCCTAAATACTAATCGGAATCGCTTCAAACTTATTCAGACGCGTTCCTAACGAATAGGGGATTCAGAATAAAATACCAAATAAATTATTAAAATACATATATGGGTCAAATGTTCTGGGTTTCGAAATCTGAACTTTTGGGTTCTGAATTCAGACCAAACAACCTAAAATCACATCTGTAACACCATGCATTCACCCACCAATACATCATTCAAAACACACCAACACACATAATAAATCAACATATTAAATCATATTCAAGATCTAGAGATCAGAATCTCATTGCGAACACTATATTGTCCACATAACTTACAACATCAATATTACACTATTACATCTTACCAAGCTTCATTTATCATACTTATGGAGATCATACAATACATAGAATTACAGCACGACGACTACGATGTTCCAAGAAGACTATACAGAAAATGGATCTTACCTCGTGCTAGTTCCGGGATTCGATTAACTACTTCTTCCCTTTCTTTCTCTTCTCTTCTTCTCCCAGTTGCTTTGTGCAGCTAGGGTTGCTCTAACCCTCTATACTTCTTCTCTTTTCTCCAACTCAAAATCCCAACCCCTATTCTCTTAATGTCCTCCACGCACCCATCCTTAAGCCCTCATTATAACATTCACCTTCTAATTAGATAAGAAAGTAGTACCCTATCACATAGAAACTTTCTAAACCAATCTAAATTGCTTTAGAACCTTCTAAAGAACCTACTAATTAGTGTAAGCTTAATTCCTTTTACTTCCTTACACGTGAACTTCTAATTCCAACAATTAAGATCTTTTTGTTAATCACACTATACTCCCCCATAACTTCTATTAATTTTCATTCAACCCCCAACTCGTATACCTTGATTATTAATTAGTTCCCAATGTTCTAATTACTAAGGAAAACACACCAATAAATACATAAAATTACCAATTGAACCCCAGCAAACCTTATAATTAATTATTATACCAGTTATCCTTGTCCGGGTCACTACACTGACAGGGACTCGCCTGTGTGAACAAGGTCGTCGGTGGGTGGTTGGTCCACCAACGAACCCACTAACAGAGACCATCCCATTGACTTGTGGACGTCGGTGGATCCCATTGGTCCACCGATGAGACCGTCAGCGGATTGTCAGTCCACAGACGAACCCACAAACCGCGAGACAGTTTGACATTTGAGGGGGTAGGTCCATCGACCAAAACCCGTCAGTCCACCGATGACCCATTGACAGGGTGTGTTTGAGGGACTTTTGAGGAGAACTTTGGGGGACTAAGGTGTACCACTTCGACTGATGGGCCCACCAAAGAGTGATGTGTTTCATGAGTGTTTGGGAGACCGGGGGGGACCAGTTTACCAACTAGGTTGCTGACTAGACCTGCTATGAGAGTTAGACTTTGTGCCTCGTGAGAGGAGACCTAAGGGTGTGTAATGTAATTGTTTAGAGTTTGGGTGTGAGTGACTACAATTTGAATGCCATCACTAGGTTCGTAGCACCACCTGACGCAGTGGCAGACACGTAAGTTGTACTTACGTCTATACTGAACCCTGGGGACTGTACAGATTCATTAAGACTAGTGTTAGACCAATTAGTAAGGTTTGAGGTTCATAGAGACTTACTTGGACTTGCAGAATTGTATGGGGAACTTTGTGCATGTAAGTGCCCTAGTAATACTTACGGTATCAGTTAACTTAGAAGGCAAAGCCTTAACCCTAAGTGATGAGAAAAAATCAAATTAACGAGATATAAGTTATAAATAACTTCTAATCACGTAAGAAGACAGTGATAAGATGTAAGGCCAAGGCCTAACCCGTAAGTGAGATAATTCACACTTGTAAGTAAGAACCTGCATAACGTATGTAACTAAATAAGTAACACACGAGTATAAGGTTGAGTCATACATAGATGATAACTGCATATGAGGGTGTTATTGAATACAATGAATAGATGTGGGGATTCATGAATATTCGTAGGGCATGATTGAGTATAGTGATGAAAAATTATAACGGTATGATAGCGATTAATCACAAGTCCTTAAATAATCAAGGATGAAGCTGTACATAGGATAAGATGTATGTGAATGCATGTTTACGAATAAACATAACATATGGTAATGAGAGGTAATAACAGTAATAACCTCAACTGTTCACAATCACTAGGACCATGATGTATGCCATCTATAGTGATAGATAAGCTGAAAGTGTATAGTTGTTGTATATGCTTACTATTGGGTATAAAGCATAAGGTTGTGGTGCCAAGGCAAAGGATGTAAGTCCTTGAATGTGTAAGGTCACCTTTGTTTATTTTATTTGTAAATAAGTATAAAAGATGAATTGAAATGCGTATAAATGATGTTCATTTCTGCCTATAGACATAAGACAGAGTGGTGATATTAAGGCAAATGATGTAAGACCTTGAATGCGTATGATTGCCATTGCTTAATTTATTTATGTATAAGCATGAGAATGGTGATGTCTGCGTATAAGTATGAGCACGATGTATATGTATGGTGACTTGTGAGTGTCTCTAGGGTATGTTGAAAATGGAGATGCAAATCCATGACGCATGATGAATTAATTTGATGTTGATGCTTTTGTAATGGCTTGTTTTCCAATTATTGCATTTTTATTTATATTCCAATCAAAGGTTGCACTATACCTTGGATTTTTTCCCAAAAATTCAGTAAGGCTGCACTGTGCCATGGTGGTAATCCCTAGAAATCCAGTAATAGGTTACCCTGTACCTTGGATGTTTTTCCCAAAAATTCAGTAAGACTGCACTGTGCCACGGTGGTAATCCCCTGAAATTTAGTCAGATCGATTCTAATGAATAGCTTAATATGAAACCTTAGATGGTACTCACATTGCATAATAACATCGCATGCATATCACGTGTTTGTGATTGAGTTGTGAATTGTGAAAAGAGGGATTTAACTCTCTTGAGATTGAGCATAGAGCATACTGCATCATATTAGTATGTAGCTGAGAGTGGACTAGCATGCATGTTACCAATCCCAGTGACTATGGATGAGAGAACTGCATAGTACACTGAATGAAGTGATATGAATGCTTAGATTGTCAGGTAGTGAATGTTTAAGGTTGTAACTTGTAGATATTAATGTAGAACTCAGATTATGATTAGAATTGAGTAATGTAATTTATAAGAGCCGTTCATGTAAACACTGTAGAAGTTAATGTGGTATTAAATGGCGGTTAAGACAAGAATTAATCTGACATTGAGATTAAGACTGTTCAGTTGACTAATGTTGGATAATAACTTATCACGAATGGAATTTCATATAAGTTAACTGTGTAAATGCGTAAGTAATAAAGGTTAAATCTTGTTTATGGTAACTCACCTATAAGGTATTCTATATTATCTTACTGGTTTGTGTTTCTGAGTAAATACCTGGTTGTTGCGGGTTTACTCACGGAATTTATAGCTCACGCTCTTTGATAAATGTTTTTCAGGTTATGCTGCCTACTCTGACAGATTACTGGCGGGGTTGGTGTCACGACCCGATTCCAGGGTATATGTAACACCCTGAATAAATCTTAAAACTATAACTTGAAACCTTAACGGTAAAATAGTAATTTGATAAATTAATAATTTAATCTAACTAATAAATTAGGATTAGAATTCATAAGAACCGTAATCTTATAAAATATTTAGAAATCCTTAAGTCAACTAAAAGTAATCAGGATAACCAGATAGACTTATGAAACATTACGGGTCAGATAACTGAACTTAGTAGGTAAATAAGAAATAAAATCAATTAGCAATATAATATTGGTTTAGATAACTTAGATGATTCATTTGAGATTCCAAAACAAAATTGTGCAATAAGAAATTAATTAGGTGGTTAATTTGAAATGGTAGAACCTTAAACCCTGTTTTGCCCCTCCAGTAGTTTAGTATTACAAGTTTGCCCTTGACCTATAATTAAACACTTAGGTTCATAAAACACATTTTCTCATCCTCTCTCTTCTCTTAGAGCTCATGTAGAAGAAGAGGGGAAACTCCAAATCCCCTAATGCAAGGACATCAAACTCCCAGATGAGCAACGGATCGACCCGGCAACCCCCAAGTTGAGTTTTCTTTCGATGTTCGTGTATTTACTTTTATTTTTAACATTATGAGCATGGGGGAAGAATGTATGTGATTATGTTCTCCCTTTCCCCATGAGTTTGGTTGTTAGATTTTATTATTTAGGGATCAAATCCGATACAATTGAGCATCCATCCCTTGTAGATGATTTATACGACCCAATTTGTGAAATTTCAGATTTCTAGGGTTTGAGAGTTGGGGAGAATCAATAGATCATTATTTAGAATGTTGCCCTTGACCTAGAAACACAATTCAAAGCTCCCTTAGGGTATTAGCAAGCTTTGGGTAAAATTTCACCCATAAACACCTCGGATTCGCCTGAACCCGACTTTCGGCGACCTCCCTCGGTTAGTCTAACCACCCCGTCGAGCTTTGGTGATTTCCTAGGCTCACCGAGAAGTCTTCCAAGCTCAGACTACTTCGAACTTGGTGTATTTGGATTCCTTTGTTCGTCAGGAATCCAACAATACCAATTTTAGACAATTCTGACTTCTACACAGATAGTTATGGTCATTTTAGTGAAGGAGACAACCCATAAAATCTGCTCGGTGACCACCTCGGCGCACTGAACAGTACACTGAAAAACATAGACCTATTGCTAGTTACTGGTGGTGTCGTCGAGATATTTTGGCTCACCGAAGAACCTCGCCGAACCCATCTCGGTTCGCCGAAGACCTCACTGAAAACCTATCTGAACCTCCTCGGCGAGCCGAGCTCCTCGCCGAAATCCAATTTCAGCCTTTTTGCTTGGTTTTTGACCTTGGACATCCGTGATACCCCCATTCTAGTTGTTCTAACACACTTTTGGAAGTTAGTGGACTTGCCCAATAAAAATATGATCCTTCTACTTAAGGTATCGCCAGTCTTGGATTAGCCTTGTAGCATGAGTGTTCATGTAACCTATTGGAATAGCCCCAAACCCAACCATTGGTTCTTTTTCATATTTGTGTGTGTCTAAGTATAGACTTTGACCTCATATATTACTATGTGATGATTTGCCCGCCTATATGGATGTTTAGTGTTGTTATTTGCTTCATCTACTTGTTATGAGATGTTATGCCTTAAGAGTGTGTAGACTTTAGTGTTACTGGCTGTCTTCATTTCTCAGACCTGCTTCATATGTGTATGTATTACTCCATGTTAGATGTCCTTACCCTGCTTGCCTGATTTCATTATGTAATCTATGCTAAATAATCATTACTAACAAATTATAAAGCTGAAGCTTCTACCCAAGCCCGCCAGCCATCTATCAGAGTAAGCAACACAACCTTAAAAACATTTATCAACAAGCGTGAGCTATAAAGCTCGCAAGTAGACCCACAATAACCGAGTATTTACTCAGAAACACAATTCAATAAATAAGTATGGAATACCTCATAGGTGGATTATGATAGTTCATAACAGTTCTTGACATCTATGTCTTATGTTCTTAACCTTCACGTAATTCAGTTCATGATTATAATTTAATTCATCATTTGAACTCATGCAATTTAGTTCATAATGTTAATATGAGTCATCAACTGCATCTAAACAACTCATTTTCCCACATTACATGGTTCTGCCTGTTTTATATACTTAACTCTACTGTCATCATCATATGGTTAACTTCTACGAAATTTTATTCATAAAGCGTTTACATTCAACACTGATCATCTAAACAGTTCTAATCTTATGTCAGATTAATCCCGATTTTAATCACTGTTTAGTATTACAACGTCCTCAACATATTTGGATCTAAAGATTTACTGGATTCACTACGAGTCATATTCACTAAGTGAGTTCTAATCTTATGTCAGATTAATCCCAATTTTAATCACTGTTTAGTATTACAAAGTCCTCAACATATTTGGATCTAAAGATTTACTGGATTCACTACGAGTCATATTCACGAAGTGAGTTATGAGAAGTTTGTACAATGGCACCAAATATCCGTCTAATTGAATTCAAAGTCTTCAAGTGGTTCAACTCATGATACTACTGTAAGTTGTAGTTTGTTTCTATATAAATCAGTCTTCTTATCTACGTATTAATGTCTGCAGTGTTACATGAATTACTCTTATATTCTTTATTACCCAAATCTAATTGTATCTGAGTTCTACACTAACATCTACGAGTCACAACCTTAAACATTCATTAACTAACAATCTAAACAATCATATCACTTCATTTAGCACACCATGCAATTCTCTCATCCATACTCACTATGATTGGTAACATGCATGCTAGTCCACTCACAACTACATACTAATATGATGCAGTATGCCCCATGCTCAATCTTAAAAGAGTCAAGTCTCCTTTCCACAATTCACAATTCAATCACAAACACATGATATGCATGCTACTGTTTCTGTTATGATCACTGGATGTTCGCGTTGGATCCCCACTGCTCTACATATGTCACATAGACCATATGCACCCTCAATGCTACGGAACCCGTCGGATTCTGTGTGTACAACACAGTTTTAGGGTTTCTCAACCCATGGGCTGCTCTTGTCCCACCGTTCTTTCTGATCACGGGGATACAACCGGACTCGTGGATGTATCCAGGGCGTCACATAGACTTCACCCGTCTCGCATCCCAGTTCATAACATTCAACAGTTAAATAATAGTTCAATAAACATCTGGGTCTATTGGACATCTCTGGTCCTCACCCTCACACTACCTCTCAAGGCTATCAAATAAACATTCGAGCATGTTGGACATCTCTGGTCCTCACCCTCACATAGTTACCACTGGTCATCTCGACCGTAAAGTCAATATGCAATGCCGGTGGTTATTCCAGTTTGACTAAGCTAAACTAAATGCAATAAATATAAAACAAGCCATTACAAAAGCATCTATGTCCAATTAGATCGTCACTCATCATGGATTTGCACTTCCATGTTCAACATGCTCTAAAGACACTCATAAGTCCCCATACGCATACATCATACTCATACTTGTCCACAGACATCACAATTCTCATTCTATGCTTATTCATAAGTAAAATAAATAAACACAACCATGAACTTTCAAGAACTTACATCATCTGCCTTACCGTCACAATTATGTCTTATCTCTATCATCAAGCATAAACATCAAACACATTCATTACAATTTATCTCACCTCTATGGATAGTATACGTCACTATACTAGTGATCCGAAACAATTAAGGTTATTGCTTACCTTGCTTCCCATTGCCATATCTTATGTTTATTCATAAGCATGCACACTCTTTCATCTTTGACCATATACCACATATATCTATGTAATATACATCTCTGAACTCATGTGTTACTTGTTTCATTTCAAGTGTTATACACATTCTTACTAACGTGTGTGAATTATCTCACTTACGAGTTTTGGCCTCGGCCTTACATCTTGTCAATGTCTTCTCACTTAATTAGAGGTTATAGATATATAACTTTCATCTCATTAATTTGATTTTCCTCATTATATTGCATTAAGAGTTAGTCTTCTAAGTCGATCGATACTTTCAGTATTACCGGAATACTCATGTACACTTAGTCTCCCATTATCATGCAACAATCCAACTTATTAGTACATTCATCCATATCTCACACTCACACTCATCTTTATTCACAATTAAAGACTTGTATTACTCCTAGCACTTAAATGTCAAAATAATCACAAGGGCCAGGTTCAAACAGTAGCAGTCTGGAAATTGACTAAGTCTGAAAATATTGATTTTTTCCCAAAATATTTTTAAAGTTCAGGGCATGACACTTTTATTACCGGTCTTTTGGTATCTAACCAAATTATGTTGTAAGTAGATTTCACAAAAATTCTAGGGCCTCAAAGATCGGCTAGAATGTTCCAACTCAAAACTGGTGTTTTTGACAAAAATCCTGAAAAATCGGAATTTGTACTAAAATCAAAAAGTTGACGTTTTATACAATCAGAGTTAGGGCTTGAAAGTATTTTTATTGAATTCAAATGGGAGGTGTTTGCTTATTTACATGTAATATCTTAAGTAAATGGAGAATAAAAATACGAGGACATTTACGTCGGTGGCACCGACGGATCCCCCAGCCAAACCTCAAAGTTTAAAATCCGTCGGCGAATCCCGTGGTTGGGTTCCGTCGGTGCCACCCACGAATCCACCAAACAAGGTTCCCAAACCCAAGTCCCTGTTGGCGGGTCCTGTTGGTGGACCGACAACCTGCCGAAGGACCGCGATTTCGGGAATCTTGGTTTTCTATATTTCCCAAACTTCACCCTAAGTCATTCTCATCCCCTAATAGGTTCTAAAATCACACAAATAACATCTTAAAACATATTTCTACACATTCTAAATAATGTATGCACCAAAACGATGTATTTTCATGATTAGATTAAGTTCATGAACCCTAGTTTAGGTTTTTCGCGTTATCTCAGATTTCCATGTTAATGTTACACATGATGCTTAGACCAACATGTTATTCATTCAATCCTACAACAATAAATGCTAAAAAATTATACTTACAACCGGTATTTGGGTTTTTGCCCAAATACCCAAAGAATTGGAAGTTTACTCGCCTTGTGTTCTTGATGTCGCGGCTCCTCGTGCTCAATCTTCCGATGTCGCGTTCCTTTTCGATTGCTGATGCTCCAAGCTTTCTCCCTTGCCTTGATGATGCACAACCCTCCTCCAAGATCTAGGGTTTTCTCTCTCTCCCTCTCTCATAATCTCAGCAAAAATGGGGATTTGGAGACATAAGGAGTATTTATACTCCCCTCCTTAAGTTAAGGTTCAACTTGCTTCTGTTCAATATGGGTTTTCACTTAAATGGTGATTTAACCCAACTCTCAAGGTATCATAACTAAATTTTTAAGTCTGGGGTTCACTCACACTATGTTCTACTCTTCTCTGGTTAAATCTCACTGGTTCAACCTTGCTCACCTGTCAAATGACCAAAATACCCTTTCTAAATTTATGAAATTTTCCGAGTTGCTACAATTGGGTAGAAGCTTCAGCATTATAATTGGTTAGAAATGATCCTGGTAAGACATATCTAGAATTTAAATATTATTTAGATTTGTCTCTTGTTATTCACTTGTTTGCCACCTCCTGTGAAGGGGGTGAGAGTTGCGTCGTCGGATTCTAGCAAGTGACCCTTGAGGGGTATACCCTAGAATTGGGTCGTGACAGTTTACACTGTAGGAAACTAAGTACATCACACATAATCATAATTCTCATAAGTTATAATGTGTGGCTAGGATTTCGTAGAAATATTTAATCTAATCTAATGGCTAGAATTTAATTAGATTTAATACTAATTATAACTTAACTAGGACTCAAATTAAATAGATAATTAAATATTAGTTTAATTAAGATTATGACACTAATTAAATGGCTGAGATTTAAATAAAGATAATAGGAGTTCTAATTATGTTAGGATTTAGTAATTAAAAGAGGTAAAAGTATTAGTTTAACTACAATTAGGAATCTAAATCTAAAGGTTATGACTTAACTAATATAATATAATAGCTAGGATCTAATAAAGAATTAAAACTAATCCTAAACTAATGAGGACTAAGCTAGATAGGAACTAATGATTAATTCAACTATAATTAGGACACTTAAAATCAATGGTTGAGATTACATAGGAACTTACTAATCTAATCTAAGAGTAGAGAATTAACACTAAATCCAAACTAAGACTCCTAGATTAATACAAACTAAAAACATAAAGCTATAAGAGCACTAGAGTGGGTTGTATGGATCATATTCTAAGAAAGAGAGAGAGAGAGAGAGAGAGAGAGAGAGAGAGAGAGAGAGAGGGAGAGGGACAACAATCCAGTAACCTGGAGAAGCTTAGAGTTAAAGAAGAACAAGTTTGAAGAGGAAGAAGAAACAACACCAATCAACGTACGAGGCGAGTATTCAATTAAGACCTTATTTTCGATGTAAACTAGGTATATATGTCATTATTCTTTGAGTATGACATAGCATATCTAATATAATCTATATCTTCTACTCCTTCATGAAAACATTCGGTGGATAAGATGTGATGTAATTTATGGGCTTTGTTCGGAATTTAATTTCATTATGTGCGTTTTGAAAAAATTATGGCTAAAAACAGATTTTAAAGGTCAAAAGATGATGTTTTGGGCTTGCCCCGAGCATCGGTTGTTTAAGCGACATGCCGCTTGGTGTGCCAACGATTTCTGGGCAGGTTCGGCAACCTAGCGGCATGCCGCTATGGATGTCGACGCCCACTAGAAAATTTTGGGCTTCTGCCTAAGCTGCTGATCAGGGTTTGGCATGCCGCAAGCACGTCGTCACCCTCTGTGTATATTTTATTAAGCCCTTGCTTGAGCTGCCGATGATCAGCGGCATGCCGATTAGGCTGTCGATGACCCAGCGGTACACCAAGAGGTATCCCCAGCGGCATGCCACAAATTTCAAGGTGTGTCCGATTTGAGTGAAATTTTACTAGCATGTTTCTAATGCCTATTTGATACTATGTGTGGTGTTGGACTTGAAATTTAATGAATATTTTGCATATATGAATTATTGAAGAGGATTTGCCATGTTTGCCCAACAGGTGAAATTTTGATTTGATCGTTTATTGTTCCAAAACACATTATCATCACATTTTATTTCTTAAATTACAGCTGCACATGTACACAAATTGCTTGATTAGTTAATGTGCACAAATCACTTGCATAGCATATGCCTATGGAGCATAATGATCTTGGATTTGGTCTGATGCCTTGACCTCATAATTCCATATTTCTAGAATTTATGGATATAATGAGTTTTATCATAATCTGGAAATTTTGATGTTGGTGAGGAAGTCACTGATGGATTGATTTGCATGTGTTGAGGGATTGGCCATCCCAAAAGACCAATTTTTTATTCTTGTCTTAAGAGATGAATGCCTGTCTTATTGGATGGATGACCAAGTGAAATTCTGCTAGTAGGTCAGCTAATGTATGGTTCACAAGGGAAGATTTACATTAGTGAGGACCTGGGATTAGTCCCCGTGATCGGGAATAAGCGAGGAAATTGTGTCCTTCAGATCGGAGCCCTTAGAAATTATGATGCGCATATAGAATAATCTTTTATCATGGCCTTGTATTTGGGAGTGAGGACCTGGGATTAGTCCCCGTGATCGGGAATAAGCGAGGAAATTGTGTCCTTCAGATCGGAGCCCTTAGAAATTATGATGCGCATATAGAATAATCTTTTATCATGGCCTTGTATTTGGGGGATGAATTCACATTAGTGAGACATCTTGGATAATTGAATTAGATTTGGTGTGGAACATACACTACTCGAATGCCAACTAACATGCATACATGCATTTCATATGATTGTGCATGAATCACATGTGGTGATTATATTTATTGTTGCATGAGCATGCATTGCATTCATTAATAATAGAACCACCATATTGCATTGCACATCACATCATATTGCATCATATACATCATTCATATCATTATTTGCATAATAATATTATGTTTTTGTCTATGGAATACCATTGAAGAGTGGCATTATTCCTACTTAAATCGTAAATACTGCTTTAATTTGTTTATTTACTAATTTAAGTGTAGCTTACGTTTTCGAGCATAACATATTTCAGGATCTATAGATGGTGGACAACAGGAATATGATGACTAAAACGGAGGACAAGGCTATGAAGAAGACCTTAGTTATAATAGGAATGTTGTTTGATGATTTCAATAGAATTTGTAATAGGATTATTTGGCTTTATGTTTTTAATGAGTTAGTGTCATTAAAATTAGATTTTAGTAGTTTTTAGGTATTTTGATTGAAACGTGAGCTAGTTATATTTTTTTTCTGCTGTTTTTTGTTGATGATTGTTTTGGTTGGATATTATTTTAAGGATATTTTAAATTCAAAACTTGTATTTTATAATTATCTTAATTAATTCTATGATTTGGCAATGTATTAACTACCATTATTATGTGGAATGGGGTGAGAGTTACTATTTCAAATCTTTAGGGACTCCATTGAGGTCTTTAGGTTTGGGATGTGACAAGAAAGCTTATGTAAAAGTGACTAGGAGTGTGAATCCATGACGTATGATAAATTGATTGGATGTAGATGCTTTTGTTATGGCTTGTTTTCCAGTTATTGCATTTAATTAAACTCAGACCAAATGGAATAACCATCGTTATTGCATATTGACTTCGAGGTTGGGATGACCAATGTTAACTCAACTCTAGGATGAATCATAATGCTGCCTCAAGAGGCAAAGTGGGGGTGAGGACCATAGATGTCCAATAGGCCCAAATGTAGGGTGAGGACTAGAGATGTCCAATAGGCCCATATGTTTAATCATCTATTATTTAACTGTTTGGTGTTATGAACTGGGATGTGTCAATGAGGGAGGTCCCTGTTGTGACACCCTTGGACCCCTCCTCAGTTATGGAGTGGGTCCCCGATAAAAACAACGGTGGGGCATGACTTTTCCATGGGTTGTAAGTCCTTAAAATTGTGTAGTATACATAGAATCCACTGTGTTCCTTAGCCCAAATAGGTCCATGTATCCTCGTCATGTTACATGGTGGCACAGTTGGGATCGAGCGTCAGCATCCAGTGATCATGACAGAAACAATAGCATGCATATCATGTGTTTGTGATTGAATTGTGAATTTTGAAAAGGGAGACTCGACTCTCTTGAGATTGAGTATGGAGCATACTGCATCATATTAGTACGCAGTTGTGAGTGGACTGTCATGCATGTTACCAATCTCAGTGAGTATGGATGAGAGAACTACATTGTGTGCTGAATGAAGTGACATGATTGATTAGACTATTAGTTAATGAATGTTTAAGGTTGTAACACATAGATGTTAATTTAGAACTCATATTACTATTAGAATTGGGTAATGTAATTTATAAGAATAGTTCATGTATACACTATAGAAGTTAATGTGGTATTAAATGGCGGTTAAGACAGGTATTAATCCGAGAATTGAGATTAAACTGTTCAGTTGACTAATGTTGAATAATAACGTATCACGAATTGAATTTCATGAAAGTTAACAGTATAAATGCGTAAGTATTAAAGGTTAAATCTTGATTATGATAACTCACCTATAAGATATTCCATATTATATTACTGGTTTGTGTATCGGAGTAAATGCCCGGTCATTGTGGGTTGACTCATGGGATTTATAGCTCACGCTCTTGGATAAATGTTTTTCAGGTTGTGCTGCTTACTTTGATAGATTACTGGCAGGCTTAGGTAGAAGCTTCAGCATTGTAATTGGTTAGTAACGATCCTGGTAAGACATATCTAGAATTAATTATTATTTAGATTTGTCTCTTGCTATTCACTTGTTTGCCACTTCCTGTGGAGGGGGGAGAGTTGCGTCACCAGATTCTAGCAGGTAACCCTTGAGGGGTATACCCTGGAATCGGGTCGTTACAATTTGAATAGGGAGAGATTGGAATAGTTTAAGGATTCTGTCCCGTGTCCTGTTGGCAGGCACCGATACACCGACAAGGCTGCCGAGAGGGAACTGTTATAGAAAACACATGTGATGACAAGCCTCGGGGGGTACACCCTATTACTAAGCTACCTATGAACCATCCCGACCAAAAACATGAACCAAACTAAGTGTAGGTTTGGTCTATTGAGATCAAGAGAAGATCAGTGGGATTGGACCCACCTATGTGGGACCTACTTGGGTTTCTACGGCACCCCTACATGCCCCCTACCAGACCACCGACCAAAATTGAAGTTTAGGGTTTGGATCCCATTTAGTTGCTGATTGATAGTTTAGATGTTTGGTGCAGTTATATCAGGTTTGGAATTGGTTTAGTGTGTTTTGTGCACTAGTTTTACCCCCATTAGTCAGTAAACTTGGCTAGAAATCCTTTGACTTAGTTTAGGCATGAATGGTGCCTTGGGACATGAGTAGACCTTGAGCGTGATGGCATCCTGCAGATTATTCGTGTGTATGGGCGCACAAGTAGCTTTTGAAGGGGGTTATCATTGGAAATATTACAGACTTGTGGATAGGATACCCGTGATGGCTTCCGACAAATTATTCGTGTGTATGGGCGCACGAGTAGCTTCTGAAGGGGGTTATTACTGGAATTCTACAGTGTACGTGATACATTTAGATGAGGTACTTTATACATTCATGCTAGGTTTATGTTATTGTTAAGTAGGCCTTGGAGAAACTATAAGGTTCCTAATGATGGTTACCTTGTGGGTTGTGCTGTACCCTTGGGTTGAAATCCCCATAAAATTCAGATTGGTTACTTAGTGGGTTGTGTTGTACCCTTGTAGGTTGCAATCCCCATAAAATTCAAAATGGTTGCCTTTGTACTATGGGTTATTAGAAAGGGGTTAAGGTGAACACCCCGAACGAAGTGAAGGGGTATCCGGCTACTCCTGGTGATTTATGTCCCGAATTAAAATATGAATGAGGAGACGAGTTGAAGGCTACTTAACGAGAAACATTAGCTTAGTCATATCATTGCATTGATCAGTCACATGTCATTGATTAAGCATATTATTTAGATCATTGAATGATGTATCATCATGGCATTTGCATTACATATTCATACATTTTATTGTGTCGTATTTCTCTCTTTTAACTATACCATATTATCGCTGTATTTGGTTTTGGACTAACAATATTCCATGAGGATTGGTGACATATATGTCACTTACTGGGCATTCCAAGCTCACGCGACTTTTTTTGTTGCAGGATGATGTGTGATGAGGATGGATGAGGACTAGAGTTGTTCTTACTTCATTTCTGTTTCAGTACTTTTATATTATGTGAACCATGGATGATTTGAGATGTAATGGATTATGTCCATTTTAGATTTTATTTTATTTATGTTGAGGCATGTGACTCTCCTGAAGCCATAGATGTTATGTAATTCAGTTTATTTACGTCCGCACTCTGATGGTTTTAATAAAGGTAGTCTTTATTACTTCTATTACCTAATGAATGTTACGGTGATCCGTGTTCCATGGTGGGAACCAGAATGTCTCACCTTGAGATCAGTGCCGCCACTACAAAATACATGGTTCCGTTGATTCATTTGACGACGGTCTACCCACCCCCGATGAAACCCTCACCGTTAATAGTTTTAACGGCGGTCTGGACTGCTGTCCATAGCAAAGGATTTGTCGGCGGTCCGAGAGGGACCGCCGTCATTACATTCTAATTCACGGCGGTTCAGACCGCCGATAAATATTGTAATTAACGCAGTTAATTACCCTTTTTTTTTTAAAAAAAAATTACCCTATTGCTACTACATTATTAAACCTGTTATTAAACTTGCAATATGTACAAGAACATGCAATATGTCTAATAGGTACAAGAACATGCAAATCAACTAAAATTTAAGAATTCAAAACAAACAAAATTAGAAAACTACATATCTTTAATAGGTAAAAGTTAAGTGAAAACTGTATATCCCTAATAGGACTTGACGAGTCAAAATTAGAAAATGGACACACCGCCCGCAATGACATAGGGGGCCCAACGTACAGGGCATAACCCCAGAAGAAAAACAATAAGAAGAGCAAATCAACAAACTTGGGTATCCAATCTGAACCAGCCAACCAAAGATCATGAAATAGAGCTCTCGGTACACGATGATTCCGACGCAGGAGATGTTAAATCCACGATAAAGCCTAGCAATGCCATCAGATTTCAAGGTTTTCTTGCACACATCAATCAAACCATTGAACTACCTTTCACCACCCTTCTTTGCAGCCTTGGAATCATTAGCTAAACATGTTTGAGCATAATCCAAGGAGTAAACAAAGAGGAGTGATGGGGTACCAGTAGCACCTCCTGATGCCAAGTTCCTGTCAAACGACTTCCAGTAGCAAGGATGCTCCAATCCATGTATCTTTTGAAATACAACATTGGAAAAGAGATAAGATTGACCATGTATCTTTTGAAATATAGATGGATGCTCCAATCCATCCATCATTTTTGCAATTCAATATGGTGACCTATTTAGAAACAACCAAAGGACATTAAAAAGAGCAAGAATCTTCAAGTAAGGCCATCCTACATATAGCAAATAAACTGATACTACATAAATTAAGCAAGGGAAGAGACATATTGTAGGTAGAATCTTCACCTTTGATCGATGTAAAGACAATTGGCAATGGAAAAACAAAAACTATCATGGAATTTTTTCAGAAAAAAAATAGTAAAGGGACAACAATCAAATCATCTATGCATTTGTAGGTGCAGGGAAATAAGATGGTGATATATATATATA
>JAUPMG010250781.1:0-22046 GCA_031762675.1 Pachysandra terminalis
AAGTATCGTATCGACCTGGTCGATACACGATACGTATCGCGCGATACGCGCGATACGATACGATATTTTGATCTATGGAAATAAGATGCCGACACTCCTTCTGATCTATCATAGCAAAAACAACAAGGGCGGCACCGGAGCCGAGTTTAGAATCTGGATACGGAGATTCTCAAACTCGGGCTTAAGCCCCATAAGAAAAGCATAAGTGTGAAGACGGTCCAACTACTTGACAGCCACGGATGCCATTGTCCCAAAGTCACTGACTAGATCATACTGGGCCATTTCATCCCATCAAGTCTGTAGGTAGCCAAAGTACTGAGACACAGTCAATCCAAGGCTCTCCTGAGTGGCACGAGCAACCTTCTAGTACAACTCAAAGTGCCGAGCCTCATTCCGGGAATGAGCATATATCACAGTCAAAGCAGTCCAGAGTCTATCAACAGTCTCATGATACACAAACATATTAAAAATATGTGGTTCCATAGATCCAACTCAAGATTAGACAGTTATCAATATCCCATTGATCTACCTTAGGATCATTATCAGCCGGATGCGGAGCTTTTCCCAAAAGACAAGCAGACTTACCACGGCCACCAATAAACAGCTTCAAGGACCGAGATCATACTGCAAAATTGCGTCCATTCAACAAGACGCTAGTAATTCTCCCACCGGTCAGAGGAGGTGCCAAATCCGAACGGACACTTGATGATTCTGCCATAGTGAATCAAAGCAACAATAACCGATGGAGTGAAAAAAAAGGGAAAAAAACCCTAGGGCATCAATAAGTCACAGAGGACAAAAAATTGTGGTTCATTAAACCACAGGAAGCAGCATAAGAAGAAGAACCCTAGGTTTACTCAGACTAACATAGAGCCAAACCTAGGGTTGCCAAAGAAAGAAGCCGTGCGAGGGAGAGTCGTGCAGAAGAAAAAAGGGGGTTGCGGTGGCTGTGTGCGCGAGACAAAGAGAGAAAGCGCGAGCGAGAAGAAGGAAGAAAAGTGACGGGGCTGGCTGCGCACGCAAGGAGAGGAAAGAGAAAAGTGGCAGGGTTGGTAGCTGCGCGCGCAAGAGAAAAAAAAGGAGAGGGGTTCCGGTGGCTGTGGCGAGAAGGAGAAGAAGAAGAAAGAAAAGTGGGCGGGGCTGGTGGCTGCGCTTGCGAGAAGGAGAAGAAAAGGGTGGCGGGGTGGCGGGGCTGGTGACGATGGCGGCGATGGTGGTGAAAGGTAAGGTTAAGGTTAGGGTTAGGGTTAGGGTTTGTTTGCTCTGATACCAAGTTGAATTTTGGGAGAAAAGAAATAATTTGATTAATTGTGTTAAGTGAACAGTAATTGGGTTTTATACCCACAAACAAAATAAAGTAACTAGTGCTATTACAATAATAACCCTTGTTATTTCTAACAGAAAGTTACCATAATGATTAAGAAAGAATCCACTGGATGCCCTAAGCATCTTAAGTTCATGTAAATACAACTGGTCATGTGAACATAACAAACAACAGTGAAATGCATAGCTCAAATGCTAGAGTAAAATTAAAATTGTGCAATTCATCCATCCAGCAAATTGGGTAGTTAAAAAAAAAACATTGTTCATATATTTATCAATTGAACAGAGTTTTTAAAATCTAACAATTTATGATTGTGATCCTCTGTTAGTCTTAGATTGGTTTTAACTCAAATAGTCAAATGCATTGAATGGTCTGAATCCCATATGAACGAACTCCAATATTCGCATTTTGATATCACATACACCAGTTAACTTGAAACAAGTACCTTCAACTATAATATTTGGCATGTGAGAGGAATAATTAAGATAGAGTTGATATTAACTTTTTTAGACCAGTTACCATTGAGATGACTGTGAACTACAAATCAAAGTTATGCACACCCATTGTTTAATTGTATAAGAAGATATTTTAAAGATGCATGAGAATATAAGCAATGATTAATAACAATGGTTAGGATTTCTTTGATAAATAAAGTTGGACAATATCATTTTCTTCACAACGGAAGATTAAACCCTTCAGTTATTAAGGTGAAATTAGAAGATGTAAGTGTTTCATGTCCTCAATTGGCACATCAGAATTTACAGCCTCAAATATATTTGACCAAAACGTATCCTTTCAAGCATTCTAAGAAATATGAAGTTAGGTCAAGCATCCCCAAATGTTAAATTAAAAGAAAGCACACCATCAGGACTATCACAACATACTTGAGGTCCGTAATACTATCGTTAAGCATTCAAAATTACCTGAATAACTGTCTTTGACCCAACAAATGCTTCAATCTTCTTCCAATCACGATCAAAGCTGAAAAGAATAAAAAAGAAAGCAGGCATTAAAAAAAATATCAATGACTGTAAAATACATGAAGCTTTAGGATACAATCATTTTTTTTTATAAGTAAAATTGAAGTATTATAAAAATATCACAAATATAAATTGTACAATATTTATGACCCAAGAGACCTGCCTAATAAGATTACAGATCCTTCCACCCATTTACAAAATCCAAAAAGCTTAAATAAGCTTTAGGAGACATTCATTTTGGTCACCTCATCAATAAGCCCACAAGTAACAAATTATTCAACACTAGTTAACATAGTTATTGATCAACATGCTCGTTGGATTATTTATTGATCCTCTAAGGGCATTATTAATCACGAAACTTCATGGAGGTTTAGGGTGTGCAAAGCAGACAAACAATAAATTTTTCAACTTGGCTGGAAAAGATCTCTTTTCCCTCTAAAGTCAATTGAAGATTATCTCTCAACTTCCAATATCACTTCATCGATATAACCGGAGTGCAGCGGGTTGCCCGATTAACCTATGCCTCAGCTGTCCCTAACTGATTCAATGCTAGTCTAAATATGAAACTTAAAGAAAATTACCCAAAAGAGTAACTTTCAGCCACTTTTCTCGCTTTTTCAGTGACCAGAAGTCAAATCCCTAAAACACATCTAAACCCAACCAATTAAAGAACACGACGCATCTGTACAGAAATCCCAAACTATTTCTTCCTCACTATAACTCAATTCAAAACCCTAAATTCTTATACCTCAACAACCCATTAACCCTTCTCCCACCCCATTCTTCTACAAACACCCATATCCACTCCAATTCAAATCAAGAAACATTTTAGGCATAACATCACAAACTGAAAAATTCACTTCACCTACAAAAATCCCAATTACAAAAAGCATAATCCCGACAAAATGGAAGAAACTCAAACCACTCTTTCTCAGCTTAAAAAAATAAAAAATAAAAATAAAAAACGAAAAGGATTGGATTATTAATAAGTACGTACAGTTGAAGAGCTTCGAGGAACTTGTCGTGCTCTTGCTCGGTCCAGCTCTCTCTTGACTTGGTGATGGTGTACGGCTTCCGAATCTTCTTGCTGGGATCTTCCGATGAAGATGTCGTCGTCGTCGTCGTCATCGTTGTTGTGGCTCCGGTTCCTGATGCGAAAGAGCCGTGTCCGGGAAGAGCCATTCCGATGGGATCCAAGAAGAATCCTTCAACTGGATTCGGATTTACAGAAACCATATACTGCGTTTGTTGTGTTGTATCGTTTGATGCTTTGTTGTTGTGTTCTCAGTTCTTCGCAGGTTGTTTGGTTGGTTTTAGCTCTGAGTGAATGAAAGAAGAAATGTGGTTTTTGTAAGAAGAGAGAGGAGAGAGGAGAGAGGAGTGAGAGAGAGAGCTGACTTTTTTGGACACAAGGATATGAGGCTTCTAAGCTACAGAGAAGTGGTCGTCAGGTTGGAAGGACGGGAAGAAACAGTCCTATGTACTAAGATGTATGTGCCGTACGTCAGTCATCAGACGGTTACGATTCAACCGAGTCAACGAGATCTTGCGTGTGGGACCCACAGTTGTTTTTCCTGCACTTGTCCCTGGGGAAAAACAACTGTGGTGAACAGATAGAGATTCTTCTTATGGATAAGCAGTTATCCATTAGGTGTTACCGAACACACGTTTTTTATTTTAACAAGTGCTTTAATAAGCTATAAGATGAAATACTCACTTATATAAGCCAGGCTAACGCAGCCCAAAATGATATCTATCAACCTAATATAACATTTTTTTTTTGGAATTAAACTTATTTGTTTTTGTATTTTTATAAAAAATTCTAAAAATAACAAAAATATCTACGTTTTTTTTTTTTTTCAAATATTAACTCCTAAATATTTTAAAAATATCAAAAAATCAATATTTGCTATACATTTATTCTAATCATTGGATTTGAATTTTCAAATCCATAATCCATGGATTGGTGAAATTTTTGCACTTTGCGTTCTGAGTGCCAAAGTTGTTCTCAACAGCTTCTCCTTATACTTATAAGTAGCCTTCCTCTACTGTTTATGGGTAAACAATTACCCATTAGGTGTTACCAAACACACTTTTTAACTTTAACAGTGCTTTAATAAGCTATAAGATTAAATAAGCACTTGTATAAGCCAGGCCAACGCAGCCTAAAATGATATCTATCAACCTAATTTAACATTTTTTTTTGGAATAAAACTTATCTGTTTTTGTATTTTCATAAAAATCTCTAAAAATAACAAAAATATCTACGTTTTTTTTTCAAATATTTAGGTTTCAATTATTAACTCCTAAATATTTTAAAAATATCAAAAAATCAATGTTTGCTATACATTTATTCTAATCCGCAGATTTGAATTTTCAAATCCATAATCCATGGATTGGTGAAATTTTTGCACTTCGCTCTCTGAGTGCTAAAATTCGTAAATTGGTGAAATTTCTGCACTTTGCGCTTTGCGCTTTGAACACTAACATGTCAGCTAGGGGTAACAAATTGTGTCACTTAATTTGGATTCTTTCAATTAGTATTTATTAATATTAGTAGCGCCGCCACTCTTGGACTGAGCCGGGACGAATAATTTCAGCGGATAAGTAAACATTTTGAAAGGAAAAGGATTTCTAGCCTAAAAGAAAATCATCTACGATATATTCTTGCGTAGTAGTTACAGGTTATTCTAGTTACGGTGGAAGCTAATCTAGGGTTGATGTATGCACAATCTTCTGTGCCAACTTGCATCTTGTACCACCAACACATTAATAATACTGTCCGACGTGCCAAGCATATCCTCATTATGTCCTCCGAACAAGGCGCTGTCCAGAAACCTTGCCTACCATACCACAGATCTGTGCAAAGCATGCCAAGCCCTTAACATACCTCCACACAAGCCCAGGTTAAGCCTTTGTGACCTAATAATAGCCCACTAGCCAACTATGCATACCCAAGTGTGTATAGTGTACGCTACAGCCACACAACAAATTAGCCTCCTTGTCCCAGGCTGGACGCACTACTATCAAGCACCTTGTTCTAATAGTATCTCGAAACATACCATCGTAATTCTAAGAAACCTTAAACATCACCTATGTAATGCTAAAGCCTGCCTCGAAGCCTCTTGGAAATTACCTATCTAGTGTCACACTTAGCACGGGAAAAAGTCAAAGAAAAGCACCCCATTAAGATAGCTACTGAGCCTTTACCTATTGCTACTAGAAAATATCATATCTGTTAGTACAGTCATACGGACTTAAGATTTTAGACGTACAACTGATACCACTAAAAAAACTACAGGATCATACCGTAAGTGATTTGCTTCCTTCCTAGTTTGTCTCACCAGAATTAGTTTAACGGTGAGACGTGAATTTCTTCATTACATTACGTTGAGCAACGATATAGCTATGTTCAATCCATACGTTGCACTTGAGATGGGAGCCTAAGCCAACAGGAGCTTGCCAAGTTTGGTTTAGCTTAGCATGTACATACTTTATGGTTTGCGTATCTTGAAGAAAAACTTTGGCAAAATGGTCGGCATCTCTTATTGAATAATGGGAAAATTGTTCATATACCCTACTTTACTTTATGGTCAAAATTGCCTTCTCATATATTGATCAAACTAATTTACCTGTAAAGTATCAAAATACAGTCGAAATTACCTTTTGGTACTGTAAAGGATATATCTGACATTTTTATAATAGTTGTTTTTTTAAGAAATTAAAAATACCTACTCTACCCTTAACCCTCCTTTGCACAATGTGCATCCCTTGCACCACCACCCACCACCACTACGACGACACCACCACCCACCATTAGTGCGCAACGGTGGTGGTGTTGGGTGGTGGTGGAGGTGGTGGTGTTGGGTGGTGGCGGCGTGGTGATTGGGGTAGTGGTGATGGTGGTGGAGGTGGGGTGGCATGGTGGTGGTGGTGGGTGGTGGTGCAAGAGTTGCACACTAAGTGTACAAAGATGCACACTAAGTGCAAAGGACTTAACGATAAAATAGGCATTTTAATTTTTTTTTTAAAGCAACTATTGTGAATATGTGAGAGATATCTTTTATTGGACCAAAAGACAATTTTAACTGTATTTTGGTACTTTACAAATAAATTGGTTTTGTCAATACATTAAATAAAAGACAACTTTGCCTGTAGAGTAGAAGAGTACATGAGCAATTTTTTCTTGAATAATTGAAAAAGCTAAATCCCTCGTGACTTTTGACTGACAAAACCATGTTTTTCTGCTAACATATGAAAGAAACACGAGATCGTTACTTGGTTGTTGTTAGATGGAAAGGCTCAAAGATTTATGTAACAAATCAGCCAACTTCAAAATTAAATAATAGAATGTTCTAGCATCATTGATATATACATACATATAGCTCTACCGGCCAAGGTTTTTATTCTCAAGATTTTGGATCGGTCTAGGCCGATCCCGATCTTCAATTCAGTATTGGATCGGTCAATCTTAGTACAATCCAAGTTTGAATCATCTTTCAAAAAAATTGAAAAAAAAATTGGATCAGTCCGGATTGACAGATCTGTATCGATCGCTCGAATTGGTCCCATCCAATGCCAGTTGAAAAAAAAAATTGGATTGGTTGGATTGGATCGGACAAAATCGACCCGGCCAATCTGTATCGGTATCGGTCCGATCTAAAGCCACTTGATTCAATAGTTTGTATCGTGGCTTGGGATCAGACCGATCTGGACCTATCCTTGAAACCATGCTACCTCCCTGTACTTGGACCTGAATGTTTCCCTTTCCAAGCTTATGTGGAAAACACAAATACAATGGAACTCTTCTGAAGATGAGTGTCAATAGAGAAAAAGAAAAGTGACTAATCAATATGTAACATATAGGCTTTGTTTGGAAAACCGGAATGTAGAGGAAAGATGATTTTCCTACGCAATATGTGTGTTTGGAGATCAAAAAGTGTGATTCCCATAAAAAATTTTTTATTAAATTTACTTTTAAAAAAAAAAAAAAAAAAAAAAAAAAGCTCTTTTTGTTTTCAGATAAAAAGGAAAGGAATTTATAAGAATGGAAAATGAAGAGGTGAGGAGAAGAGCATGTTCTCCGTCCTATCCTTCACCAAAACTTCCTTCTTCCTACACTTATACAACTAAGGGGTAAAATTGACAGATGAAAAACTTTTCTCATTCATTCCTATAAACCAATTTCCTGAAACCACCACACAATCTCCAAGAAAATTAAATTTCACTTTCCAACATATTACTTTCCCAAGAAAGTTTCTCGCACACTTGTCACTCAAACGTAGCCTGAGAGAATCCTGTTGTAAATGTAATAGTAATTCGAACGTGCTATATAGAAAGCAAAGAACAAACTACAACAACGTGTAAAACAGATGGTAGATTTCCTATTTCAACTGAATCAAATGCATTGCAAATTCTAAGCTAAAATAGAAGGAAGGGAATACACCAGGATTCTGGTCATACGTCGGCATTAATCAATCCAACGCATCACTCCATCATATTCGTCTACAGTTGCAAGAATCTCTATGCGTGCATCCAAAACAGCCTGCGTTCGCAAGGTGACATTAGGAAAAACCCACAGCATTCATCTTCAAAAGCTTATGAGAAGATTCTATGGCATTTTTACGGGTCATTGGTGATTTGAGGTAAAAAGATTTTAAGAGAGACAAACAAGAGTACGGATGCGAATGCAAGATATCAACAAATAAATATGTACTCTGAAACCAGAAATTAAGAAGAGCAGATAGTTCAATAAAGTGTAATATCAAGTAATTTCTTCAGATTACTCCCATATAACCTCCGAAAGTCGAGGTTCATGAACATTCTATAGAGTGAAAATGTAAGCACACACATACATGGAGAATACCTGATTGTGCGCATAACATTTGTATATGAAAAAACTACATGAAACTTCCATTTTTACAAAGTAAATATACAAGAACGGGAACTTCAGAATGTCATCGAGGAACTGGAAGCGGAATTAGAAGATGTCTCCACCTTCTTGAGGAAAATTAACAGTGTTTATAATGCTTTTAACACTAGAAAGAAAGGGAGATAGGTGTAAATAACAACCATTAGGTCTTGCTGTCCTCCTGAGAGATCATTTAAGTGTTGAATACTCCTAGGCTGCGTTTGGATACCAAGAATATGTGAGAAAGTAGGTTAAGAAAGAAAATAAGGTGACAATAACTTTCTTGAGGCTGTTTGAATATTGCAAGAAATGGCATGATTATTAATGGAAATCATGTAATTGTGTGTTTGGTTAGCAAGAAAATCATAAGAATCCTAACATACTTTCCAATTCCGCCCTTATACCATAAGCCATATTTATGTTATGTCATACCGATTTCGGTTTGGTTTTGGTTCGATTTTGGTTTTAAAATTATAAAATCAAATTATACCGACTTGATTTTGGGTTGAGATCGATTTAAATCGACCCGGTTCAGTTTGGTTTAGATTATAGAGGACGTTAAGCTCCATCCATCAATTCTCATGATTTCTAATTTTTTAAAGTTTAAAAAACATACATCTAATCAAATTTTATTAAAATTTTTAAAAAAAACAAGTAAAAAGTTTTTATAGGTCCCACCTCTTTTGGTTTTAATGTAGAACACGCAACTCTTTTTTTAATTTTTTTGTCCCTTCATTTATATTTTATTTTACTTTTTTTTTTCCAATTGATAAGACTTTTTAAAATATATATAATTATTTATCAATCCTTGTAAATGTGGTTGTTTGTGAAGGGCAATATTGGAAGAAGACCAAAATAAGATTCTCACGACACAAAATCCTACCAATTTCGCAAGATAAAATAACTGCCTTTTTTTGTTCATAAACTTTCTCAATAAAGTAGTGGACCCCACTATTTTTTCATTTTCTTGCAATCCAAACACTCAAAGGAAATAGAAAAGTGCACTTTCTTTTTCCTTTCGGACACTTTCTCGGTGTCCAAACACAGCACTAGGGAAGTTGTGTAATAGAAAGTTCTGTCCTTGTCCTCTTTGAAATAAAAACAGTAGATCATGTACATGGATGGTTATATACATGCCTGTAGCAGGAAAGACCAGTTTTCGGTATGAGCCCTGGCTAAACCTTTAAGACAAGATCCAACAGACCCCTAGCCTCTGCATGTGGTTAAGCACACATTGTAATGAGAGTATCAATGTTTGAAGCTGCAAATGAACAAAGAATTGCTTAACTGGAAGTCTGGAAACACCTACACAGTCTCTCCTAGAGATTCCGGTAGACAATCCATCAATCAACATACGTCCTGTTGCAACTAGCTAAGACTCGGCAACATGAATACTGTTTGGCTATTACCACCATTCAAAAACCGTATTCTCAACTTACGTACCTTCAGAAGGCTTCATGTGGACACCATTCAGGCCATTTTTGGTTTGCCTATAGCTATTTTGGATTCAACTTGCACTGCCTCCCACTCAGAGGCGCCTCTATATAACTCGGTCTAACATGACCAAACCATTTCAACTGACTATTCTATCACCCTATTGCAAAATTGGATGCATTCTTTCTGTACCTTTTCCTTAGTTCGCTTTTGGATCAATAACAAAAAAAAAAAAATCATCAGATTCGAGTAGAATGTACAGACAGCACCTCAACCCTACAAGGGGGAAGGCAAACAAGAAATGGTACATCAACACACTAAGACATGTCGAGAGGTAAAACACTTCAGTGAACAATAAGTTCCTATTTACATTGCTCTTCACCAACTGATCTGTTAAGTGCCAACCCATTTGTTGATCTCAGCACTTTCAAGACTGAGATATTCAGCTAAAAAATTAATTACCGGATCTCTCTAATCAAATGGAGATGTTTAAGAATTCTTCCCCAACTTTGGCTCAACACATCATGGAGCTTTAATCACCCATACTCTGCATCTGAAGGGACTATACAATTCTAAGACCAAGAATGAGGGATTAGGGAAAAGCCCCTGGCTAGGTTGGAGTAAACAACACCCATATGCACAGAATAGGTATAAATGTTTCTCCCAAAAGACCTCACCCATGGCAGAAGAACCGAGGCTTTAGCAAAGGAACACCAATCAAAGTTGAAAGCTTCAAATTCATCACACTAGGAGGAAGCTGCATTTGAAAAGAGTTCTACTGAAGGGTGACTGAAAGATGCAAGAAGCTTAATAATGATCTTGGAGTATTCATGACACGAGTATGATTAAAGATGAGCCACGTGTCAATCATTTCAAGCTTAAAGTAACTCACTCGTACATGTGTCATCCCTGGAAAATGATGGGGTGATACATGTCAACATGAGTATTGATTTCATACCTATGAGTCGACACCTTAGTTGGCTCACTTTTACAAATATCTACACAAAGGCCAAAGCATGCATCATGACATCCTTATTATGACATGCAGAAGCTTTGGTCAACACATAGCATCATGACTAAGATCCATCAAGTTTTATGTGCATGGGAAGGTGGTTATTCACCCTTATAAATGTCATGCTCGTAAAGAGCATGGGATGACGCATATCAACACTTACATGCGAGGGGGCTACTCCTAAAGATTGTCGTCTGTATGCTTTTGCATAGTGAAAGATCTGCCTGCAAGGTGATATTCGTGGACGTAAGAATATTGCCGAAACACATAAAAGCCTGATATTGATGTAGCCCCCCATCCATACGGTCACGCTGTGGTTTACGCAGGCAGTTGGGACGCTCTCCGTATCCATATGACCTTACCCAACCAACTGCATCCCCTTTGTCACGACTAAGCTATTTTTTCGACATCAACATTACTAAACTTATCTACTGACAAATTAGGATAATTTTTTTTTTTTGACAAGTAAAGTTTTGGTATTATAATGCTATAAAAAAGATTTATACGTCAATCAACCCCTGTACAAATATAAGCCTCCAACTGTATGTCAAGCGCCCTCCCGAAAAAGTAACGCTACTAAAGTCCCCCCCCCCCCAAAATTCTGGTAGAACCCTTGCCCATTGAAAGAGAAGAGCAACAGCTCTCTTTAAAATCTCTCCAATCTGAACCTCCTTATCCTCGAACACTCTATTGTTTCTCTCTTTCCAAATTGACCAGCAAACCACATGAGGACGAAGGTTCCATAAAATATCCTTTCTAGACTTCTTCATCCTCCATCCCCAAGCTAAAAGCAAGTTATGCAAGTCCTCTGGCAGCACCCACATGACTCCGAAGCTGCAAAGAAAAAAAGAACATAGATCCTTGGCAATCTCGCAACGAATGAGAAGATGGTTAACAGATTCAGTCCTCCTTTTGCACATAATGCACCAGTTGGGAATGGACCAATTTCTGGAAATGAGGTGATCAACAGTTAAGATTTTGTCATGCTCCGCCAACCAAACAAAAAAAGATACTTTTGAAGGGCTATGAGCTTTCCAAATCAACCTACCAGTGACCTCTCCAAGAAAACATGGGGAAATAGCCTTGAAGAAAGACTCAACAGTGAACAAACCATTCCCCCCGCCTCTCCAACACCTTCTGTCCGGACAATCAGCAAGCCTTAATTTACCCAGTTCCAACATGAGAGCATCGGCATCCTCCACCTCTCTATCAAAAAGCGCACGTCTAAATCTTAAATTCCACCCAACTTCATTATCATCCTTCTGCATAATATTACGGATCCAATCCCCTTTGCTCAGCGCAACCAAGTACAGAGCGTTAAATTTTAAAGCAAAAGGAACCTCACCACACCAACACTCTTCCCGAAACTTAACCCGATTTCCCCATCCCACTGAGTAGTAGATCTCTTCCCTAAAACCTTTCAAAACCGACCCAATGGCCTTCCACAAGCTTACTCCGTAAGAGGATCTAATTGGCTTCACCTCCCACCCCCCCGGTCAGCAACCGTACTTAAGCCTAATCACTTCTCTCCAAAGGCTACTCCCTTCTTCCCCAAACCTCCACAGCCACTTCCCCAATAAAGCCTTATTGAAATCCCTCCACAGCCACTTCCCTCCCTCTTGTCTTGGTCTGTAAACCAGGTCCAACGGGCCAAATGATAATAATTTTTACCTTCCAAGCCACTCCAAAGGAAATTCCTTTGCAATTGTTCAATTCTTTCCGCCACGGAAGCTGGGATGATCAAGATAGACATCAAATAAGTAGGCAAACAAGCTAAAGTGTGTTGAATAAGAGTAACCTTACCCCCTTTGGAGAGAAATTTCCCTTTCCAGGAAGAAAGTCTCCTCTCCATTCTTTCCACCACGCCATTCCAGACTAAAGACGCCTTGAAACCAGCTCCCAAAGGAATGCCTAAATAAGTGGTAGGCAGTAACCCCACCTTACTACCAATATTTCTGGCTAGGACATCCAGATTCAAGAATTCACCCACCCCAAAAATCTCACTCTTCCCCAAATTGATCTTCAGACCGGACACCACCTCAAAGCACACTAAAATGCATCGCAAGTATCTCAACTGGTGCTCATTAGCATCACAAAAAATTAGTGTATCATCCGCAAATTGGAGGTGAGAGACACACAGACCATCTCTACCAACCTTGAAACCTGTCAGCAAATCCCTTTCCTTGGCTTTCAGAATCATTCTACTCAAAAAAAACAAGGTTTATAAATTCTTCCTAATCTGATGGAGATCACTCTACCACTTACTGTAAATGGACAATAATGAATTACTTATAAAGAAATTATTAAAACCAGTAAAAAGGATTTTGCCATAAATAGTAAAAATAAATTCTACTAAAAATATCTTACCATTAAAAAAAAAAAGTCAAAATAATTTTCTAACCAATAAAAAAAGAAGGAAACCATTAAAGTAAATAGGCAAGAAAACACCTCAAAGATGCTCTTTTTCTTTCTCCCCTTTTAAGCCCAAAGTCTTTTGAGAAGAGATTTGATTGAGTATAAATACAGAATGTACACTTGTTGGTCCCCATGACTGCATCAATAACTGAGGAAAGCAATCCACAATTTCCAATGCTCCCCTCATATCCATCCTTATATCTACTAATTCCCTATAATGTTTTGCTTCTTAGTTGTCCAACATTCTATTCCACGTGCCATAGCTGGTCTAATATAAGTCCTATAAAATTTACCTATCAACTTGAGTTGAATGGTGCTTGTCAGAATCTGGTAGATAATACATATCAAAAATAGGCTTCAGCACTGGTCTAATATAAGTCCTATAAAATTTAACTATCAACTTGAGTTGAATGGTGCTTGTCAGAATCTGGTAGATAATACATATCAAAAATAGGCTTCAGCACTGGTCTAATATAAGTCCTATAAAATTTAACTATCAACTTGAGTTGAATGGTGCTTGTCAGAATCTGGTAGATAATACATATCAAAAATAGGCTTCAGCTTCAATAGACAGTGTCTGAGTAGCATAATGGGGTGTGTGATTCAGTCTTCTAAACAGAAGGTAGTTTTTCTCTCACATTCCTTATGTTATATAGATAATGACTAATTATTTCATTAGTATCAAAAATACTAAATAAAAGAATAAATTAATTTACAATAAATGTCACTAGTGTACCAGCTCAAATTGTATTGTACATTACTAAAAAGGGAAACAATGTCAGAATGATTTACTACCCCTCTTAGTTGAACGGTTCCTAGCTGCAACCATAGCTCATTTAATAAGAAGCACACCGAGCTTTGTATTTTGCAGAAAATTAAAGTTAATTAAAGGGGAGCTCAAGAAGTGGGGGAAAAAAACTGGGGAGTGGAGAATAAAATGGGGAGTCTGTTAGAAAAAAATTCAGCTGCGGGATGTAGTGGAAGACAAGAGGGAAATGGGGAGGGCGGCGACAGTGGAGAGGGAACAATACAAAAAAGAACTTGCCAAAGTAGCAAAGATGGAGGAAATTTGTTGGAGGCAGAAATCTAAGGTTATTTGGCTGAAAGAAAGAGATAAAAACACCAAGTTCTTTAATAAGATGGCTAATGCAAGGAATAGGGTGAACACAATTAGAAGAATTGAGGTAAATGGGGTTGTGTGTGAAAAGGAGAGGGGGATGAAGAATGCAATAGAAGTCTATTATAAAAATCTGTTTTTGGAGGAATGTAGGCATTGCCTAGACCAGTTCTTGATGGAATGGAGTATTAGAAACTAAGCATTGTGGTGGGAAGTGATAAAGGAAATGAAGGGGGATAAGTCTCTAGAACCGGACAATTTTACCATGGCGCTTTATAAAAAGTGTTGGAAAGGTTGTGAAGGAGGATGTTATGTGTGTTTTCATTGAACTGTTTGAGAAGGGATGCTTTGAAAAAAATGCCAATGCGACTTTTTTAGTGCTTATTCCTAAGAGGGAGGGAGCATCAAATATTAAAGACTTACGACCGATTAGCTAGGTGGGGAGTTTATATAAGATTATTGCAAAGGTTCTACAAATAGATTAAAATATGTGGGACGAGTGATTTCAAAGATAGTGTATTTATAGGAGGTCAGCAAATTTTGGAAGGTGTACTTTTGGCTAATGAATGCGTTGTTTCAGTTTTGACAGATAAGAAGAGTGCACTGATTTGCAAGGTTGATGTGGAAAAGGCATATGATAATGTGTGTTGGTCATTCTTATAATATGTCATGAGAAGGATGGGTAAAAGTGGATCAGATTGATAAAGAGTTGCATCTTGACGGTTTCTATCTCCATTTTGTTGAACGGATCAGAGGTGGGTTTCTTCAAGACATACAAAGGGCTTAGACAAGGAGACACATTATCCCCATTTCTGTTCATTATGGTGGCTGAATGCTTGGCGAAAATGATTAATAAGGCAGAAAATATGAATTTGATCTAAGGAGTGCAGGTAAAGGAGGGGGCTCCTGGTATTTCACATCTACAATTTGCTGATGACACGTTGATTTTCTTTAGGTGCAAGCAATCGGATTTAAAGGCGTTGAGATGCATTCTAGTGTGCTTTGAAGCGGTGTAGGGGCTCCACATCAATTTGGCAGAATCAGAGATAATAGGGGTTGGGGATACAGTTAATCTGAATCATCTTGTGAAGTGGTTGGGTTGTAGAATTGGGTCTTTACCAACTGAGTATCTGGGTTTACCTTTGGGGGCTCATTACAAGGCGAGAAGTGTGTGGAACACGGTGTTAGAAAGGTCAAAAAAAAAAGTTGGCTTTGTCGACAGCTAGATACTTGTCTAGAGGTGGTAGACTAGTCCTTATTAAGAGTTCTTTGGCAAATTTACCTACGTACTACATGTGTATCCTTAAGATTCCAGCGTTGGTGGCTAGGAGATTAGAGAAAATGCAAAGGGATTTTTTTTTTTTGGGTAGAAAGGGAGGAGGTGCAGAAATATCATCGTGTAAAATGGTCACAAGTGTGCTTAAGGAAGGAGAATGGGGGCTTGGGTTTAAGAAACCTAACCCAATTTGATATGGCTTTGTTGTTTAGGTGGTTATGGAGATTTTGTGAAGAGGAGGACTGTTTGTGGAGGGTATTGATTGATGCAAAATATGGGGTAGAGGGAGGGGAGTGGGAGACTAAGAAATGTAGGGCTCCCATTGGGGTAGGGATTTGGAAGGCTATTTGTTTAGCGTTGGAGGTGTCCAATATTGGAGTGGGGGATGGGGATAGAGTGAAGTTTTGGAAGGATATTTGGTGCGGCAACAAACCATTGATGCTTGTTTTTCCGGGGGAGGCAGCTATTTCTGGTAATCTGAATTCTCGGGTTAAGGATCATTTAGTTAAAGAAAGTTGGGCGTGGACATGGGATCTCAAACTAAGAAGGAATATCTTTGATTGGGAAGTTAATGGGGCATCTTCATTAATAGAAGAAATTCATAAAATAAAACCAAGAGAGGGTGGGGATGTTAGAGTGTGGAGTGGGACTGAAGATGGTGGTTTTTCGGTTAAGTCGATATATTGACTTATATCAGGGTTGTAAATGGGGAGAGGCATTGGAAAATTATCTGGTGTGCGGGGATTCCGCCAAAGGTATCTTTTTTTCTATGGAAAGGAGCGTTAAACAAAATTCTCACGTGTGATAAACTCAAAAGGAGAGGGTGGGTAATGACTCCAAGGTGTTGTCTTTGTAAGAGGGAGGAGGAGACCGATTCACATTTGTTACTTCACTGCAAGGTGACTAGGAAGATTTGGTATTCTTTCATTAGAAGATTCAACCATTGGGCATTTGTCAGATGCTAGCACAGTGGAGTTTCCCGGGTTTGACAGTGAGGGGACGTATTATTTATCGGCCTGTTTTCCAAGCTAAGTTATGGCACATTTGGAAGGAGTGTAATTAGCGGATTTCCAGAATACTTCATCGATTTCGAGTGTGATTGAGGGAATTATGGTGTCTGTGGCTTCTTGGGCGTCTACGAGGACGCAGTTTGTTGGTTATGAGGTGCGGATATCATGAGAGACTGGTACTGAATTTCAGTGAGTGACAGCTGCTCTTCGTTGTTACACCCAGTGTGGTCTCCCCCGGCGACTGGGTGGGTGAAGCTTAACTTCATTGGCTTTTCACAGGATGATCCTGATCACTCTAGGATTGGTGGTGTTTTCAGAGACACTGGTGGTGTGTTCTTATTTGCTTTCTCGGGTCCTGGCAGGGGTGGTGATATCTTGAGGGCCGGTCTGTTGGCTTTAGTGACAGGGTTGAGGCATCCTAAAGCTCAGGGTTTTCAGGACTTGGTCGTGGAGTGTTCCTCGTCTTCTATCATTGATTTGATGGAAGGTATAGAGCAGCACGAGTGGAGGTTTACTCACCTGATTCGGTTGGCTTGGTTCTCGTGCAGGGTTGCAACATCTCGTTCCAACTTGTGACTAGGGGGACCAATCAAGAGGCTGAGGTTTTGGCCAGGAGGGGTTAGGGAGGTCTGTTATGTTTGTAGGGTTTCCATCTTTGGAGATGATACGGGAGAAGGGCTGACTGTGTTATGGGAGGTTATGGTGGGTGCTTCCATTTTGTTTTCTGTTTTTTTGTGTTCCATCTTTCCATGGCTCGAGGTCTTCTTAAGCCATGAGGCTTGTATATGTTTTCCCTGACTTCTCTCTTTTATATATATATATATGTTATTCATCAGCTATCAAAAAATAAAAACTATGCATGAACAGTTCAAGTCAGCACTGTGTAGTTGAGGTTGGAAGAAAAGTAAGAAGGGAAGGAGCAGGAGCTGCATTCTCTGGAATTTATGTCCGGCAGCAATTTCCTGGGCTGTTTGGTGTGAGAGAATCAGAATATCTTCAATGATCAGGAAAATGAGACCCAGCAGATTATTGAAGTACCTTATCATTACTGTTCTTTTGGTCTTCTAATTTCACAGAATTTAGGGGGAGTACCTATGCTGATTTTTATTATAAATGGAGCATGAGTTGTGATACACACATTTAGTATTAGGTCTACTACTGGTTTGGGATTACACTTTATATATTCTTTCTTTATGTAATTTTTTGGCCTTAGGGCCTTATTTATACGAATCGTTTTTATTGATTAAAAAAAAAAAAAAAAACCATAGCTCATGTATTGTTTGGCAACCTCACTTTAGTAAGGGGAAAAGGAAGAAAAAAAGCCAAACAAGGCACCTATATTTCCTCATAAATCGTGCCAAGTAAAATGTCACTGTTAGTTGTTAATTGTTGTCACTGATGGCTCTCAGCTTATTCAGTTATTCTTATTATTTGTTCAGTCAAGTTTCTAAATCGACACATTTATTGCAGCCAAATCAGCATAAAAAGAGGGTTACAAAAAAATGATCTGATTCCATATCTATCTAGCATTACAAGATTCAAGGCATTGTTAAGTGTAGGTTAAGCGAGAAGTTATAGTAAAAAGATGGTCCATCAAGATTTTTTGCAAAATACAAAACTTAATAATAGTGTTCATTATATCATTGCTTATAAAAACACATTAAAATAGTGACCACAGTGTAAAATTGCATAAAAAGAATGTTAGTTATGCACAAATTTAAGGTAAAGGAATATAAACAGAAACAAATTAAAAATAATTTAACTTACCGAGGTATTTCTACAGTTGACAAGCCTACATCCCTCCAGTAAGGAACCTTCCACTGTCCAATTCTCCCAAACATCAAAGCTATGACTAGCAAATACGAATTCCATTCTTCTATTTATCTGGAATGTCAAAATAATATTTTAACTTTTTAATCCTTCAAAAACGAACATTTCATTTGTAACTTAATTAACTTATGTCATGACAAGAAATATCTCAGAAAGAAATACTTCAAGAAAATTGTCTTGAGAAATGTGCATCATCATATATAACTTGTATGAAAGTTCAAAATGAACTTGTGCAATTCAACAAGGACAGACTGCATGTACATTCCAATCATGTTCCATGATGCAACATATGAAAAGCTTTCAATTCAGACTAGATTGGTTCCCATACAGACCAGCTAGCACAGACTGGTAAAGGCATACTTAAAACCCTAGCGGAAGCAATCTTAAATTCAAGGAGGGGCCACTTAGTTAAGCTTCCTAAGAAAAATCAATTGAGTCTAAATCACCGGTCCAGAACCATTATGTAATTGTAACTGATACACTATAACTCTTAGATATATTGAGAATTGCTATGTTTTCTCAATCTGCAAACTGGAACTCTTGAGCATTAATTCCTATTGCCTGTGCTTTTGGTATTGAAGGTCTCTGTTGTTAAAATCTTGCAATTGAGTCCAAGTCACCAGTTCAGAACCATTATGTAATTGCAACTGATACACTATAACTCTTAGACATATTGAGAATTGCTATGTTCTCTCAATCTGCAAACTGGAACTCTTGAGCATGAATTCCCATTGCCTGTGCTTTTGGTATTGAAGGTCTCTGTTGTTAAAATCTTACAATTCATTGTATAAATTTTACTGCTTGATTCGATTTGATCCTAGGTCAATTCAAATAAGTGAAAAAATTGATTTATGCTTGAACTGAACAGTTCATACATTAAATCTTACAATTTACAATTTAATCATACAATTCAAATGCTTTGACTCTGCAACATTAAAACAAATGCCAGTTTCCTTTTTTGATAAAATTCCTCCTTCTTTTCCTTTTAATCCTTTTTATAAGATATATAACTCCTGAATGATAAATATACATACTATAGACACCCTAATTTGCACGAAAAAACTTGCTTTTTGATCTTTGCAGCTTCTGGAGGCTTGAGCTTGGCACCTTAGCAATCTTATCATCATCCTCAATCTCATACATCTTTGAGCCAAAATTCTCATTGAAATCCCAAATATCCATGAAATTACCAAAATACCCTTAGTAGATCCCATGTGCGTTGTCGTTCTCCAAAAATCCATTTCTGACATCATAAATGAATTCTTCGATGAAAATGCGTTCCGAGTATATTATCGTCTAGTTCCGAGATCATAGAAGAAAATTACCATTTTGCCCCTAATGTCGTTTTGGGTCAAATTGGGGACTTTTGGAAGTCAGAAAATATTCCGACTCTAGATTTGAGCTTTTCACGCGAAACTCGTCAAATGGTTGTAATTGAGTCGAATTCTGAAGTTGGTGATGAAAGGGGCATTTTAGGTATTTAATAACTGGAATTTCAAATAAAAATATAAAATATGAGTTTTAGATAATTAAAAATCAAAGGAGTTTTGGGATTATGAGAAGATAAATATAAAGTTGATTAGGTGTTAATTAAGACTAGGCTAGAGTTTGGATTAGGATTAGAAGTGTTAAGATTAAAATTGGGTTAGGTTAAAAAAAAGAAGAAGAAAAAAGAAAAAAAAAAAAAAAAGGAGGAAGAAAGAACCCGTATTGGGTTTTTCTTCCTCTTCCTTCTTCTTAGGGTTTGAAGAGAAGAAGATAAGGGTTAGGGTGAAGAAGACAAGGAAGAGAAGAGAGATTGAGTTGGAGAAGAAAGGGGTCAACTGGTGGCGATCTTAGCCATACGGTGGCTATAAAAAGAGGTGTAGATTGAAGAAAGGAAGGGGAAAAATCAGAGAAGAAAGGAAAGAAATTGCAAGGAAAAATCAGGTTCGTCCCCCATTCTTCTCCATCTTTGAAGACCTGCAAAACCCCTCTCTTCGTTTTTTCCTCTAAGACCTGTCAAAAACCAGATTCAAAACCCAATTAGAAACCCTCCAAGACTCCATTCGAACCCTGCATTCAACCCCTTCTAAATCCCATTGAAACTCCATCAAAACCCTAGCTAGATACCCCGCAGTTGATCTCAAATCCCTCAAATTTTTCTGTCCAAACTCAGCCAAATCCTAGATTTAAACCCCTAAAACCCTGTTCGTTTTTCCCCATCAAAATCCTCATCACCCTGCTACAAAACCCCCTTTAACCTTCTGCAAAACCAGTCAAAACCTCAGGTTTTTGTCCTAATCCCTACTCTATTTTCTGGTTATTGAACCCGAACCGACCTCTACCGAACGAAACCAATTGTTTGGCCTTCCTCCACCATTGCAGTTTTCAGATTCAAGCTCTCAAGTCCAGCAATAGTTGCAAAGATCATAAAACAAAGAAAAAAGAGAACAAATTCTGCTACAGGTATTTTTATTCTTCATTTTTCGGTTTGGTAGATTCAATCTCATCCTTGTATGCCATGGACAGAAAGGATTATTTTTGTTCTTCATGTTCTTGATTTGTTAATTCTAATTGCAGTTTCTGATCTGATATATCATTAGTGATTTCTTCTTTTTATTTTTATTGCGATCATGTTTGTTAACATTAGTTTTTAACTTTTATGAATTAGCCTGATTCATTAAGCTTATAGTTTTTGTCTTGATTTCCTATAGATCAATTTAGGAGGTTCGTTTTGAGATTCTTAGGTTTTTAGGGCATTTTATAAATTTCTTTTATTTATTTTAGATGCTTTTAGGCTACTTTAAATATCTTAAGATATTTTTTATTTAGGATTTAGGTATTTTATTTTTGATTTTTAGGGTATTATGATTTTCTAGAATTTTTTCTAGGTTATTTTATTATATTAGGATTCTAGTTTATTTGGCCAAATAGAATTAGATTAGGTAACCGGTTAAACCGGAAGAGAGTGGGTGCCTAACACCTTCCTACTCTCTTAACTAAACCTCCCTACTCAATCTGGTTAGACCAATATTAAAATCCTATTTTTGAGTCTATTTTTGAGTTTAATTGACCCACCTAGGTGACCATTCACACTTGAACTCAATGAGTGGTGGCGACTCCAAACAACCCGATCTACCAAGGGTCCACCCGACCCGGGGTAGTTCACAGATACATAAAAGAAATTGAGCTTACTTAATTTAACAGCAAAAAACACTTTTCCTGAGACGAATACCAAGACCCTACATCTACTAAAATTACTGTGAACCTTATGATTTACATTCAAAATCATGAATTGATTCTAAGTAGCCTCTAGAAATTTTCAATTCAAGTAACGGTTAGACAACCTTGTTCAAGGTCCAGACTTTGTTGGTTAGTATGATCATTTCATATGGATGCATTCCTCTCCAGGCAAAAATAAGTCTTATTTTCCTTCAAGTAATTTACTTTAAAGACTTGTCATAGAATCAAGTTATCATGTCGACTACTCAAAGCATAACATTTTGCCATAGATTTCAACAATCTAAAACAGAGTCGTTTAAGGGCAGATATAAATATCTCAAATAAAGAAAATAAAAACAGTGCCTTCCAACTAGGAGGGAAAAAAAGGGAGTAAAATGAGCTGTAAATAATGATTTTCAGCTTCTACTATCAGATATTCATTTTGCTTGAAATTAATGATAGTGCTTAATATTGAATTCTTACATAAAATTTCAGTTACCTATCTAAACCACTCAAGAATTCAAAATTACCTG
>JAUPMG010250788.1:0-36883 GCA_031762675.1 Pachysandra terminalis
CCATCATGTTGTATTAACCGTTTGATTTAAATCACTAAGTTGCACTAATCACTTGATTAGTCAACTATTCACATGAATAATTATTTTTTTATACTTTATAATTCATAATCCCATCTACCGAGGCATGTCGACCTCGATCCCCGTCATACGACCCGGTCCTATCTAATCCGATCCGACCTGGATCACAAAGGAAGAATTACAATTATGCCCTTTCAAAAGCACAGGGTATTACATTAAGTGCCCTGGACCTGATGGTTTCCAGGGTATCTTCTACCGAGAATTTTGGGACATTGTTGGTAAGGATGTTGTCCACATTATACAAGATTTTTTTACCACTGGCTCCTTTTCTAAAACTCTAAACCATACTCTATTGCCGTAGTGCCGAAAAGTGATTGTCCTAGGCACTTAAATGATTCCTGGCCTATTAGTTTATGCAGCTTCATTTACAGAATTATTTCTAGGATTATGGTAAATCGACTCAAGCCTCTTATGGACAAGCTGATTGGCTCCAACCAATCGGCTTTCCTACCTGGTCGGTCAATCCATGATAATATATTGATAGCCCAGAAAGTCTTCCATGCTATGAGTAAAAAAAAAGAGGGGAACCAGGGGTTGTTTGCTCTTAAAGTAGATCTTTCTAAAGCATATGATTATGTTAAATGGGATTTCATTGAACACATACTAAAAGTCTATGGTTTTTATCCGAGATGGATTGTACTTATAATGCATTGCATTACTACAATATCTTATAGTGTACTTATTAATGGTACCCCACATGAGCATGTAATACTGGTGATGCACAAACGGGTAAATAACCAAAAATGCCAATTAACCAATTGGTTTGAGCAGTCAAAGGTTCGAAATACTTGCTTTCACTAGCCTAAATCAGAAAAGACCGTTCCAATGAAAGGTTTCCATGGATACAAAGAGGGAAAGGGTAAGATCAGTCAGGAATGGTTCAGAAAGACAACACACGACTTAGTAAATTTTAGAAAAAGGATTCTAAGACAAAATGTTTTGCAAATTCTCAGAAAATGTCCAAATGCTCAGAATTTCGATCCCCCTTTCTGATGCCTCATCATCCTTTTATAGCCTCAGACTCATTATTTTAACCATTTGCAACGTTTCATGAACGGATTGAAGACGTTGGACTGAACAGGCGTTTTGAATTGAATATTCAATATCAAAACATCTAATTCAATATGTAACGTTTTCAATGAATGCTTTCACAACGTTTGATTAATTTAATGAGTATAACGTTATAAGAGCAATGATACGTTATAGTTCTGTATTGATTCAAGTCTTTTAATGCTTCAAGATCTTCGAGGATCTTGACAAGACTTATCTCTTTGGCCCTCCATTCCTGAGAGTCTAAGATTTATTTCCCCATATGTATAAGTAAGTGACTTTCGAGTCATTTAAAATGATTATCCCGAAAAGTGTTTCAGAATATCAATGATTTTGATATGATAACTTGGTTATTTCGAGATGTTTTCTCGAAATACAAAATAGTGATTATTTCGAGATATAACCTCGAAATACTGATGGGTGATTAACTTAAATATGCTTTCATGTTCCCTTTCGTGTATGTGCATCGAGATCCATCTTGAGTAGGACTTCGAAATACACTATTAATTTCGAGATGATTCTCCCTGAGTGGGCTTTCTTCGAAATATACTTTTAGACAATATTCAAAATTCTAATTTATACATCCTTTGAATATAATTACACATTTAACCTTGCCACGTGTCAAAATATGATTGGATTAAACCAATTTCCAAATTGACTCATCATTAGTACCTACTTGCGGGTTGCGACAGGGTGATCCTCTATCACCATATCTATTTATTTTAGCGCAACAAGCTCTCACTATTGCATTAAATACTGCACAACAATTGCATCTCATAAATGGGATTAAAATTAGTAGTTTTGGTCCTGCTATAACTCACCTTATGTTCGCAGACGATTTACTACTTGTTGGGCGTTCCCATGATCGTGAGTGTATTGTATTAGATCACATACTTCATAAATTTTGTGATGAGGCTGGGCATTCCATCGATATGTCTAAATCATGTATCCTCATTAGTCCAATTGTGAAAGGCAGTATGAAACGAGCCTTATCTACTTGATTCGGTCTTCGTTGTATCCAAACCCTCCTGCATATTTGGGCACTACTTTGGTCTCCGGAAAACCAAAAAAGACTATTTTTGTAGATCTACTAGCTCGAATTAGTAAACGTTTAGCTTCTTGGAAGTGTGTTTTACTTAATCACGCTGGCAGAGCTACACTTATTTCCTCTGTGCTTGTGAGTATGCCACAACACCTTATGTCATGTCTTTGCTTGCCTACTAGTATTTTGAAAAAACTTGATAAAACAGCTTGGGATTTTTTTTTTCTATAAAATGGGTAAAGAAAAAAACGATTCACACAATCAAGTGGAATACTATTTGTGCTTCCAAGAAAGCAGTAGGTTTAAACATTAAATCTCAAATTGCTTTCAATTATGCCCTTTTGATGAAAAAAGCCTGGTTCTTATTGGGTGAATTAACTGATATTTGGCCTAGCATGATTAAAGCGAAATATTTTCCTAATATTGCATTTTTTGGCTAGGGCCAAACAATCCGACTCTTTTATGTGGAAAAAAGTAGTATGGCTTCGTGACAAACTTGTTGAAGGTTGTGGGTAGATAATTGTTAATGGTTTATCCATTAAGATCTCTGATTATCGATGGATACCGGGCATCCTACCTCACCAATGGGACATTGCTTGTGAAAGCCTTGCTAATTTGAATCTGTGTGTTGTTGCTGATCGTATATTACATGAATTAAAATGTTGGAATTACACATTGATTACTACTTTATGGCCCCCTCTAATTGCGGATTTGATTTTGGCAATCCCTTTAACCAAACATTTGCAAAATGATAAACTTGTTTAGAAAGCCACAAAATTTGGCATTTTCTCCGTGGCTTCTGCATACAACCTTATACATCATAATCTCTTACCGGATGAAATTGATAATTTCTGGCACCTCTATATATTCCACAAAAAATTCGAATGTTCATATGGAAGTGTGCACATAATGCCCTACCTACATGTGACCTGTTGAGCTCTCGGTTGAGTATCTCTTGTGGTAATTTCTCTTTATGTAATTCCCACACTGAAAATCAAATTCGTTTATTTTGGATTGTGCTTTTGCTAGGGCGGTTTGGTTTGGTATACATGATGGTATACTAAACGCTAACCTCATGGGTACCATTTGTTCCTGTCTCCAAGGAGTGTTCCAATCAACTTTTATCATTATCCTCTCACTGATAACTAACCTTCCTACCTTATGTGCAAATTTTCTGTGGATCATCTGGAATGCCATAAACAAGGTAATTTTTGAAGGATTAAATGCTTCTGTTACTAACACTTTAATTTTTTTGTAAGGATTACAGGCAAATACCAATATTTTAATTGGTATAAATGATCAACTTTGACAAAACAAAATTAAAAAAATAATTTTTTATCATATGGCAGTCTCCTCCAGTGGGAGTTATAAAAATCAAATTTGACAGGGCGATCAAGAGTTTTCCTGGACCGGCTGGTGCCAGTGTTCTCTGTTGTGACATGGCAGGTAATTTTCTGTGCGGTACAACCTACTATCTTGTTATATGGAAAGTATTAATTGCGGAAGCAACAAGATGTTTCGAAGGGTTGCATCTTGCAACCTCTCAAGGATAAAAAAAAACTCATTTTAGAAGGTGACTCTAAACAAATCATCAGTGAAATTGCAGGGACTTTGGTATGCAATTGGAAAACGAAAAGCATTATCAGTGAGGCACAAGCGCTTTTTCCACGCTTTGATTTGGTGTCATTAGCCATATTTATCGAGAAGTTAATATGGTAGCCGATAAATTAGCTAATCTTGTCTTAACTGATGGATGTTGTATGTGGATTAATAGACCACATGTGGACTTGGAATCCGTGATACAAGATAACATGAATGGTAGAACTTTTTTACACATTATATCTCCTTGTATTACCCCCTTTGGGGTAAACTCCTTCTTTCGTTAAATTAATACTATGTTACCATTATTAAAAAAAATATTTATATATATATATATATTTTAAATTTGTACATTATAATACTAAAATGTTTATCGGGTGATTAATTTTTAGTTATGTGATTTCTTTCTATCTCAAATTTAGGCTCTACTTGTATATTGGATTTTGTGAGAAAATAAAGAAAAGACGGCTTTCCTGTATAATATACGTGTTTGGATACTTGAAAAGTGGGGCTCCCACAGAAAATGTTTCATTCTTTTGATTTTAGAAAAATGATCTTTTTTGTTTTCTGATTAAAAGGAAAGGAAAATGAAAAAAATGAGGAGAACGGCACATTCCTCATCTTACCCTTCACCACCAAATCTTCCTTCTTCATGCACTTATATAAAGAAGGGTAAAATGAGTACATGAAATGCTTTTCTCATCCATTCCTATCAACCAACATCAAAATAAAAAAATTCTATCATAGTTATCCATTTCCTGATATAACCAAACAAATTCCAAGAAATTAAATTTCACTTTTCATCAAATTACCTTCTCTACTAACTTTCTTGCATACACTTGGCTTCCAAATGAAGCCTTACAACTTCGGTATTTCAATTTGGTTTAGGGTTAACCATGCATAAGCGGTTCAACTCGGTTTATGATTTAGTTCATTATAATTAGATTGGTTTTAATTTGACCACTAAACTGAACCAAACCGATCAAATTAAACCCTTCTCAGCTAAATACTTAAATTGGATGGTTATGAACATTTGATGATTCCACTGTCATCAAAGCATGTTATGATTTCATGCAGGCGTGCACGCGCATGCCCTCACGCTTCTTCAGGGAGAACAATTAAGTCCCGGATCAGGGGTTGGATTGGTCCTGATCCGACCTGGTGATACCGACCGTTATCGGCCAATCTTGATCTATCCAATTTTTGTATCACCCATTTAAAAAAAATAAAAAATTGGATCGCTCGCCCTAGTCGACCGGTCCTGATCGATACCTATAGGATTGTTCCGTTTATAAATAAAAAAAAATCTTTGGATCAGTTGGACCGGTTGTACTGGCCGGTCTGTACTGGTATTGGTTCGACTGGTTCGATCCAAAGCCTCACGATACAATAATTGTATCGTGGCTTGGGATTAGACCGGCAATACGGGCTGGTATTGGCCGGTTCGGATCTATCCAATTTCTGTATCGCCCAATTTATTTTTTTTAATAAAAATTGGATCACTCGAACCGGCGATACCAGACCGGTCCAGGTGAATACCTATTGGACCGTTCTATTTATAAATTAAAAATAAAAAACTTTGGATCAATTGGACCGGTTGTACCGGCTGTTCTATACCGGTATCGGTTGAATCCGTTAAATCCAAGGCCTCAAGATACAATAGTTGTATCGTGGCTTGGAATAGGACCGGTTCGGTCCGATTCTTGAAATCATTACAAAAGACGAAGACTGAAGCAGCCAAACTAAACAGCTCCGAGTTCTTCGCTTCATTCGCAATGGAGGCGGCTCCATTCTCTTCCACGAAAATAAACTCCTTTCGTTCTTCCTCTCCTTCTCTTCTCTCTCCTCACCGTCACATCTGCAGAAAAGATCTCAACTTTAGATCGAAGTCCTTCTCTGTTCGTGCTGTTTCCGGTGTAAGAGATTCTGGTAAACATCTCTCTCTTTCTCTCTCTACACTTCTCTCTTCTGACTCAGTTTATGAATAAATATTCGTATTTTGGTCTTAATTTAGTGGTGACTCTACTGGATTATGGCGCCGGCAATGTCCGAAGCGTAAGGAATGCGATTCGGTTTCTCGGTTACGACATCAAAGATGTGAGTTTAGCTTCGTTTTCAAATCCTTGATTCTATTTTTTGAAGTTGTTAACAATTATAATTGCAGAGTGCAACTACCTGAATGAAGTTATTAAGCTAATACATATGGATTCTGATAAATCAAGTTGACATTTCACACAATTGAAAGATCACGAAGAAGAATTTTCCATGTTCATTGAAAAATTAATGATCATGAAAGAAGGCAAAGAAGAATGAACGAACATTGGAAAGAACATATTTTCTTAAAAAGTATTTATTACTGGTAATCTGCATTTATTTCAAATGTGTTAGTTTTGTTGTGTTTTGGTATAGTGAAAGTTTGGTTTTGTTGAGTTGGAAGGAAGAAGATACCTTCTCTTAGTGAATAATGTCTATGGTATGTTTCTAGGTGCAAACCCCAGAAGATATTCTTACTGCAAATCGCCTTATTTTTCCTGGTGTTGGGGCTTTTGCTGCAGCAATGGATGTGCTGAATCGGAATGGGTAAGTGCCGATTGTGTACTTTTTTTTTTAAGTAGTTTATGATGTTAGAAGTCACCATTCTTTCAGGAATGCAGTTTGTAGTAGAGAAAATTTTCAACCGTATTGTGTGGTGATAATAACTTGATCAGGGATCTTGTTGCAAGTTTTTTTTTTTGATCAGTAAAATTAGTATGTATATATTAGTATAGAGAAAAAAAGAGAACAAAGCAACAAGAATAAGCCCTGAACCAAGAGAACCCCAAGTTGCCCATGTACACGAATGATGTACACCAGAAACCCCACTAGAAGATGGAAATATAAGCTAATGACCCACCTACGCACCCTCCAAAAACAACATTACAAAAAATCCCAATCCCCCTTGAACTAGAAAAACTGAATACATCTGAACTCCGGCATCGTACTAACCCAATAAAACAGAATGGAGATGACTCAATCATAAACTGCCTCCACATTTCTAATCCGATCCTCAAATATCCTGTTGTTTCTCTCCTTCCTCAGGGTCCAGCAAATAGCCGCTGGACATAAATTCCAGAGAATTGCCCTTTTGGAGCCATCTTTGAGCCTTCCCCAAGAGCAAAGAAGAGCTTCTACCCCCTCCGGCATAACCCAATAGACTTTGAATCTGCTTAATAGAACTCCACAAACCTCAAAAGCTAAATTACAATGCAACAAGACATGAGATACACTCTCTGCGTCAATGCAACAAAGGCTGCACCTATTAGGGATTAACCAGCCCCTAACAATCAAATTGTCGAGAGTAAGTATCTTTCCCTTCACCGCCGACCACAAAAAAAACTGAACTTTAGTAGGGACCTGAGGATTCCATAACACCTTCTCCACCTCGAACTTCTCCCCCTAATCCGACAAAGCAATAAACCAGGATTTTACAGAAAATACCCCATTCGCTTCCCATATCCATCTCCTCGTATCTAAGCCTTCCTTAAAAACATAACTATGAAGAGAAGACAACAAAGAGGCCACAGAGTCCAGTTCCCTGTCAAATATAGGTCTTCTGAAATTCAAGTTCCAAGATCTCCCGAAAGAATCCAAAGAAGATACCTCAGAAATAGAAGTACCACTCACTAGCGTTAAAGTGAATAAATCTGGGAATTGACTTCTGAGAGTAGCATTACCCAACCATAGATCTTCCCAAAAGCTCACTCTATCTCCTGCTCCCACTTCGAATCTAGTACATGATGCAAATCTCTCATAAAGTCTGGCAATCGGTTTCCATACACCCACACCAAAGGAATTCTGGATAGGCTGGGTATTCCAATCTCCAAAGGAATTACCATATCTAGCCGCAATCACCCCTACGCCAAAGACTCTCTCTTTCCTCTCCAAACCTCCAAAACCACTTTTCTAGCAAAGCTTCGTTAAAATTCCTCAACTTTCTGATACCTATACCCCCATTCACTTTCAATTTACAAACGTCTCTCCATTTCACCAAATGATACTTATGACCCTCTCCCATGCCACACCAAAGAAAATCCCGTTGAAGTTTCTCAATTCTATCCGCCACCGACACCGGAATCTGAAACACTGATAGGAAGTATGTGGGTAAGTTAGTCAACGTACTTTTAATCAAAGCTAACTTACCCCCCTTAGATAAATATCTCGATTTCTAGGTAGCTAGCTTTTTCTCATACCTCTCTTCAATCTTCCCCCAAACCCTTTTAGATTTATAAGCAGCACCAAGAGGAAGCCCAAAATAAATGGTAGGCAAATGTCCCACCTTACAACCCAAAATAGAACTAAGGTGGTCCATGATAAGAATCTCACGAATCCCAATCAATTCGCTCTTATTCAAATTGATCTTAAGACCCGACACCGCTGAAAAGCAAGCACAAATACACCTTAGAACCACAAGATGACTCTGCTTTGCCTTGCAGAAGATGAGAGTGTCATTAGCAAACTGTAAGTGAGATATAATAGGTCCACCAAGCCTAAATTTAACACCGTCCAGAATCTCCTCACTCACCGCCTTCCTAATCAGCCTACTGAATCCCTCCGCCACCATCAAAAATAAAAATGGTGATAGTGGATCATCACCTTGACGCAAGCCTCTAGAAGAACGAAAAAAACCAGAAGCTTCCCCATTCACCAATACAGAAAAAGAGGATGTAGTAATGCAAGTCTTAATCCACCTCCTCCACTTAACCCCAAATCCCATTCTTTCTAAATTATATAACAGAAACTCCCAGCAAACGTGGTCATAGGCTTTCTCCATATCAAGTTTACATATCACCCACTCCTCACAATCTCGAAGCAGAAAATCCATACATTCATTAGCAATAACCACCCCGTCCAAAATTTTCCTACCACCGATGAAAGCACCTTGTTCTACCGAAATAACATTCGCCAAAACCCGTCTCAATCTGTTAGCAAGTAGCTTTGCTAAAATCTTATAAAAACTACTCACTAAACTAATGGGTCTAAAATCTTTCAAATTGACAGCTCCCTCCATCTTGGGAATGAGAGAAATAAAAGTAGTGTTGGCACTCTTAACAAAGGAACACAACTCTAAGAAGATCCGATTTAATGATGTTCCAACATGACTTATAAAACAATAGAGTGAAACCATCTGGACCCGGAGCTTTGTCTCCATCCAACTCCTTCGGAAAAAAGGTCTTTCTAAAGAATCACTATCTTCTTCACCAAGAGTATCAAAAACCATTCCATCCAAACGTGGCCTCCTCACCTCCTGTTCCAAAAATAGATTCTCATAATAAGCAACAATAGCATTCTTAACTGCCTGCTCCTCTTCAAACAAAACTCCATCCACTTCCACCTTTCTAATAGAATTCACTTTGTTTCTAGCATTAGCCATTTTATGAAAAAACTTGATATTTTTATCCCCTTCTTTGAGCCATAAAACCCTAGATTTCTGCTTCCAAGAGATTTCTTCCATTTTCGCCACCTTGCGGAATTCCTTCTTCAGATTTTCCCGCTCTACTATCTTATCCACCACCAATCCCCCCGATTCCTCCAACCGGTCTAACTCCTAAATCTTTGATAATAACTCCTTAATTCTCACTTTCACGTCGCCAAATGAGCTTCTACTCCATATTTTAATTACCTCCTTCAAGCACTCCAGTTTCTTACAGAAAATAAAACTTGGTGATCCAAAGACCACAAAACTGTCCCACCAATCCTTCACCTTGGAACAAAACGAATCCTCCTCCAACCACATGTTCTCGAATCTGAATGGACAGGCTTTCCTCACCTTGTCTTTACAATCCAGCTGCATGGGGCAATGATCTGAAATGGGCCTGGGCAAAACCTGGGCCTCAACAGAAGCAAAGCATTCCTCCCAAGAAGAGGAGACCAAGAATCTATCCAACTTAGACAACACAAGATTCTCTTGATTGTTGCTCCAAGTAAACGAAAACTCGGAAAAAGGAATGTCAATAAGCTCCATATTATTTATAAAATCCGTAAAATCCCTCATATGAACAAACCTGTAGCCTGAACTTGATCTTTCACTATTGAATCTTGTGATATTAAAGTTGCCCCCTATGCACCAGGGGAGATCTCTACCACCCCGAATATGCTCCAATTCTCCCCAAAGCTCTGCCAACAGTAGACTATCATTAGGCCCATATACTGTGGTACACAAAAACTTAACTCCCTCAGGCAAGGACATCAGCATGGCCGACAAAGAAAACCTTCCTTGAAACCCCTCGACAAACTTGAACTTTTGACTCTTCCAAGCCAAACCAACCCCTCCAGCAGAACCAAGGGCAGGAGTGAACAGCTAGTCAATCTCCCTTACCTTCCATATATCTAACATAATGCGATTAGACAAGGCCTCTTCCTTGGTTTCCTGAAGAAATAAAATATCGGGATTCCAAACCTCCAGAGCAGCCATAATAGACGACCTCCTCTCCTTACTATTTAAGCCCCTTACATTCCACAAAATTACTTTCATCTTCATAATTTCACCACCTCGACCCCTTTCCTAAGCCTCCTAGCTGAAGATCTTTCAGTTGAACGCTCCGTATCATTCAACGTCCAAGTAAGTTTTTGAAGCTCCCTATTTTGCCTCTTACCCGCACCCGAATTTACCCTATGCTGATCTTCGATAACTATAAGTAAGGCTTTAACCTCCCCTTCAATTCCATTGCATGACAGACCCATAAATTTACCAAAATCCATAATTTTAGACTTCACCCACTCTGAAACACATTCACTGGTCGACTCAAGAGACGCATCCTCCAAATCAAATTCAATGCTCCCGAACCCTGCTCCCTCCCCTACCTTCAGGACAGAAACACTCTGGTCACAAGAGGCAGGTATAATGACATCCAAGGGAGATATAGCTTCTCCCAAAGGTTCAGACCCTCCCAAAGCTTCGTCAGAATCCACACCTACCACCTTCTGACCGACTGACCTCTCCTCCACCTCAAAGCCTCTAACATACAGGTCCTCAATGAGGGAGACTCCCCCCGCCTCACCTGCTCGATCCTCACAACTCACTTCAGAAACGAGACTGCGACACGCCCCACCACCATCATCCAAAACCCTGATAAACCCCTCCAGCCTCCTATCCGGAATACATAGAGCAAGATTCTTCTCTTTCGATGATTCCTCCGCATGAAAAAGAGAAGAAACAGAGGAAGATCGGGAGCCAGTCTGAAAACATCTACTAGCTTCCAATTCCCAATCGCCCGAGAAGCCAATCGAGCTCGACGACCTCGAATGCACAACGCCGGGACAAAACAAAGACTGCAATAACGGATCGTCTTCAACCCTCCTTTCCGCCTCAACTCCCGCCGAAACCTTGAGAGGAATCTGATTCTCCGGTGGCGACAACAGGGCCATCTCAGCTTGAGGAAGACAAAAAATCCTGATACAAACAATCCCCAGCCCGCTCTTTATCGCATGCCCTAAGAGCGATGGGCTCCCTCCTCCTAGATGGACTCCCATGAAATACCGGATGGCCCTCTGGGCCCAGTGAGGCAGCGCAAGAAGTAAAAGGGACTAGCCCATCAACAACACAATGGGCCTCAACCCCCAGAGAAAGCCCATTAGCCCGATCCTTCCCCAAAACATCACGACAAACGTCTCCAGCATGTTCAAAATTTGAAATAACATTAAGCTCCACCGTCGGATTAGATTCATATCGACGGTCCAAAGTGGATCTAAGCTGAGCACTCCGTACTTCATCTTCTCCAGGATACCAGCCTAGGGCAAACCTCTCAGCTCCTAGAGAACCAGAAACAACACCATCGGAGCCCTCAAAATGGGAATCATCTTCCCACCACAGCGAGCACACGAATCTACTCGAACCAGTAACTAACACTACATGATTCGGCCTAGGGCGATCGCACGAAGATTTAACTTTCAGTCTGATCCATTGCAATAATTTTGCTATAAGCAATTATTGAGGTGGATTTCACCTTTGTGTGACTTATTTCACAGCTGCCAGTTTCCATGAGGATTGCCTCATAAGCATCTCTGGTTCTACCAGCAGAGCTAACAAAATAAGTATCATTTAAGTAGCGAGTTATTAACTCCCAAGGCTCATTAGCCCAGTTGTCATCTCTCTCATTGAGATATAAAATTAATTCAAACACATTGGCCTTATGCAGGAATTCAGGTAAAGGAGTCTCAAGTGCCTCCTTTGCAGTCTTATTAGACTGGGATTGTTAACCAATTTGGTAATTAGCTGATTCATGGAAAGATGATTTTTGCTTTCCACAGCCTCGAGAGGAATTTCCTCATCGATTAGGATATTGCCTACTCATTGCCCTGCAAAAACTCACGAGTAAGAAAGTCAGCAAGGGAATTTCATTCTCTCTTAATATATTCAATATTAAAATCAAAATTAGATAATTGAGCCTGCCAACATGTAAAAATTTGCTTAGAAACAATATTCTTAATATCTTTTTGTAGAATTTGTTTAGCAGAACTACAATCAATTCTTAATAAAAATTGTTGATTAAGTAAATCATCTTGAAATTTAAAGATGCATTTAACAATAGATAAAACTTCTTTTTTCACAGTGGAATAATTGATTTGGGCATTTTTCCAAGTACCACTGGTGAATCTAATGAGTTCTTCCTTATTTGAAGAATGATTGATTTGCTTAAGAATTCCACCATGGCCAATATTAGAGGCGTCTGTTTCAACAATTTTGAACCAGGTATTATTTGCTAATGATAAACAAGGTAATTGTTTAGCTTTGATTTTGATTTTTTTGAACAGCCTTAGCGTGTTCAATTGACCATGGAAAATGATTTTTTCTTAATCTAGAATATAAGATTGCAGTATCATGTGTAAGATCTTTATAATAATCTGCAATGTAATTTAGACTACCTAAAAATCTTTGTAACTGTGTTTTATCTTTAATTTTATCTGGAAATTTAGATGCAAATTCAATTGAGCGATCAATAGGAATAATGTTTCCATTGCAAATATTATGTCCAAGAAAACGAACATTAGTTTGAAATAATTTCATTTTTAGTACAGAAAGCACTAATCCATTTCTTTTAATTACATCTTTTAAAATAGTAAGATGCTTAAAATGTTGATAAATTGTTTTTGAAAATATTAAAATATCATCAATATAAACAATTGCAAATTGGGAATATGGAATGAATATTTCATTCATAATATTCTGGAATTCAGATGGAGCATTTTTCAAACCGAATGGCATAACATTCCATTGGTAATGTCCAAAAGGAACAGTGAAGGCAGTTTTATATTTGTCTTCAGGAGTAATTTGTATTTGCCAATATCCTGATTTTAAATCAAATTTGGAAAAGATTTCAGCTGATTGCAGCCTATCTAATTAATCTTTTTTTATTAGGAATTGGATATCTTATCCATTGAAAAACATCATTAAGAGGTTTGTAATTGATTACTAACCTTGGAGCACCTCTTTCTTTTTGTGCATTTTTATTGACATAAAAGACAATACAGCTCCATGGAGATTGACTTTTAATAATTAATTTTTTATCTAATAATGACTGGATTTCTTTTTTACAAAGTTCTAGATAATCAGATTTCATTTGACTTGGTTTAGCCTTTGTAGGTATTTGTTTTTCATTAAACTCCGTAATACATGGAAAATAGACAATGTATTTTACTATTCCAAAAAGCATTAGGAATATCACTACAAATTTCGTTTATAAATTGGTTTTTCATTTGTTCAATTTGTAATTAAATAATCGGCCGATTAATTTTTTCTTGAATGGTTAAAGAAGCAATTTGCTTTTGTAAGAAAAAGATTTGATTTTCTTTAGCATTAAGAATTGAATTAATCATTTTATTAATTGGAAGAGTTATAAACTCAAATATTACTTCTTTTCCTTGCAAAGTAGTAGAAATACCTTGAGAAGTAATTTTCTCAATTGGCATAATTGTTGCCAAAAATTGAGTTCCAAGAATAATTTCTTGTTACATATTTTTAATTAAAAGAAAGGTAGATGGCAAACATATACCTTTTTTACAAATGTAAACATTGGATAACTTATATTTAATATTCATTTTATTACCACTTGCATTGGTCAATGTTTGAATGGTTTTTTCAAAATATGAAATTGGTACAAGACTTTCTTGAATACAATTTAGGTCAGCACCACTATCAACAAGAGCCGGAATATTAGAGAGAGAATATCCTCCATTAATGACAATAATAATTGAAATATACCGTTTTTGAAATGTAACCTGATTCATAATCATTAAATATTGTGAATCAGTCGGCTCAGAATTAGTAGGCTCAGAATTAGCCATCATAGCATGAAAATCTTGTAAGGAAATTCTTCAGGATTGATTTCATTATCTTCTGATTCAATTTTGGCTTTGCCTTTATTGGCAATATTTTTAATTGTGACATCATGCTTTATTAAAGCATATTCTTGTTTTAATAATTTAATTTCCATTTTTAATGTATTAACTTCAGACCTTAATTCAGGTAAAGATGTTGGTCTGTCATCCTGATGTTGTTTCAATCTATTAAAAACTTCTTTAAGACTAAAAGAATGATCAGGTAATTTAGGACTAGGATTTTCTCTGGTTTCTGATTTATTAAGCTCATAACAAGTTTTAATAAGTTGTAATTTAATAACAGGATCAGTTACTTGATCTATTAGATCTAATAAAGATTGTTGTTGGCTGGTTAATACATTAAGACTTAAATCATTCATTTGCAAAATAGCTTGCAGATGATTATTTTGTTGTTGAAGTTCATTGCATTGGCAATGATTAGATTCTTCATCACAAGAATATAACTCATTGAACTCTTCTTCTTCATTTTCTGATAAAGATTCGTTCTCACTATCAGAATTATTCAAGATAATTTTTTGAATTTGTTCTTTTAATTCATCGGGTCTTGGTAAAGCCTTTATTTTCTTTTCAACTGGACAATTAGTTGAATAGTGGCCATATTTACCACAGTTATAACACTTGGTTCTCTTACCAGATGATTTCTTTGTTGATTTCTTTTTAGAAGATATATCTACTTGAGATGTTTTCTTCTTAGAGAATTTTCTCTTTCTTGGTTTACTGTCAGATGATTGCTTTTCAAATCTTTTATGAGATGTTTGTTTTCTAGAGGATTTTCTAGAGGTAGAAGGATAATCGATATGAGAATGGTAAGCATATTGCTCACAAAAATCTCCTGTTTCTTTGGATCTGGCAAGACCTTGCTTTTTCAAATGTTTTTGCAATTTAATATCATTACAAAGAACTAAGCCTTCATTGATAATAATATTTATTAATGAACCATATGTATGATTTTCATAAGGAATATAAATTCCATTATGTAAAGATTTTAATATCTGTCGTACCTTTTCAGCAAAAAAGGTAGGTAAACCATCAACAAATTTGGCTTTCCAATGGACAGATTTAACATCAGACCGTTGTAGGACTTTTGCTAAATAGATATCTTTATACTATCTAAAATGGCCGAGTGAAGGACATCTAAGATTTTGGAGTAATTCTCTTGACCTGTCCTCAAGGGTACTTTTGTCTCCAACAAAATTTAAGAAAATTGCTAACATGAGGGTCATGATAGCATCAGATTTAGGAATATCATTATTAGTGTCGTCTTTAACCATTTTGGTGGCACTAAAAATATCCTGTTTCTGAGCTGTGGTCATAACATTATCCCACCAACCCTTAAGAATTCCAATGAAGCCAGTAATGATAAATTTAACAATTTGAACATCATCATTATTTTGTTGTGGAGCAACAGTGGAATACATGATCATTTCATGTATGGTTTCATAAATATGATATTCAGTCTTGGAATCAATGTTCCAAGCATAAATGGTTTTACCATGATAGGATTTTTGTGTATGAAAGAAATCTTCTTTATATAGAATATCAATAAGTGATGGTCTAGGGTAATAATTCTTAGTTGGACCTGCAAATGTAAGTTTAGAATTATTTTTATCAAAATTAATTTTATTTACTTCCAATTGAGGAGGGTTAGGAAGAAAATTAGCTTCCATTTCTTGAAGTTCAAGAGGAGATACATCCCTATTGATATCTGAAGCATCTGATTTGATTTCTTCAGATTCATGTTCTGTTTCTTCTTTATTAAGAACAGAGACACTAGGAAGTTTTAAAGCTTTTAATTTATCAGCTAACATTTCTACAAATTCTGCTGTAGGTTGTGATTTAGATAATTTATAACCAGTAATTTCTAAAGGAGGTTGTAAAGGTGATGGTTGTAATTTTGGATCATCTTTAACCTTATCTTCTTTAAATATCTGATCAAAAATTTTTTCTGTATTTTGTTCAATTCTGATTAATTGATTTCCAACAGTTTGGAGTGTTAGATTTGTATAATTATTTTGTTTATAAATTTTATTCAAGTCATCACAAGGGGAAGGAAATTCTACTCTAGAAGTTGTCATTGGAATTTTTATGTACCAGAAGTTTGGAGGATAACATTATTTCCATGAGATAATTTTAATGGTTCAGGGGGTGGATGTATGGTTTGAATTTCCTTAGAATTCACCGTAGTCCATTTTTTTTGACTTTCCAAAACAGCAATATTAGGAATTGTATGAGTTTGAAAGAACCATTGAACAAAAGGGATAATAATTTTATTTTTATCAATATAGGAATAAAATTCTTCCTTTAAATCTTGAAGACCTTTTTTTTATTATAAAAGGTAAAATACCATTTTCTAAAAACCTCATATATAGGTTGAAACAATTCTTCATTTATTAAATTTTTATTAACTTCAAAGATTTGTAAAGGTTGTAAATCCATAAAAACATTTATGTATGGAAATTCATTTCCGAAGGTGTAGGAGATTCTCTCCTAGCAGGATTGGCATAAACTGCATGAGGAATTTGTTGGTCCGATAATTGGACTCCTTCAATTTTTATTACATCTGCCTCAGGAATATGATCCTGAATAGATTCCTGTTGTGGAATCTCTGAGATGGAGTGTCTTGAGGATGAAGAAGGAATTGAAACCTAATAAGGTTTCTAGCTTCTACCAGATTGAGATCTGGGAAGACTCATTTCAGGTCTATTGAAATTCATTGTAACTTCACCATTATTGGTTTGGATAATATCATCAATTGAGAGATGAATTAATGGTCTTAGAGGAACAGCATTCTGAATAGCCCAAGCAGAGGGAGATGTAATTTCACTCCATGTTATTAATTTAGGAGTAGCAATACTAGTAGTAGTTGCAAGATTGGTTTCAATTAAAACCGTTGCTCCATGAGAACTAAATTTTTTAGTATTTGGTGTCATGGTATTCATGACCTTATAATATATTCTAAAAACTAAAGCTATAGTTTCTGCACCTGGTAGAAACTCATATCCATTAGTCTGAATGTTTAAACTGACAGCCTCGTATATATGAGGATCAGATAAGGATAGACTTAAATTAGGATACACATCAAAATGCACAGGTCCATGGCATGGACTTGTTTCAATGGCTCCCATTAAGGATGCTTTAAAATTCAAGCACCTAGCATCTCTTAAGGTTGCTAAGATACTAGCATTCATACCTAAGAGAGTCAGTGGTTTAAAAGCCACTTGGACTAATCCAATATGGATAAATTTATAATTTTTTATATGTTCATTTAAATCTCTGAGACTTAATAACTTTATTGTTTCACATTGTGAATCCAGACTTAACGTCTGTTCCATAGTCTTGATTGCCATGTTGGGTTTTAGATCATACCATTTTGATCTATAAATTGTTTTGGGTTGAACCTTTGGAATTGTCCATTTATTCAGTTGAGATTGTACATTCTCATATTCAATTATTTTTTATAAATTCTGATATATTCTGAGAGTCTGTCATATTTGTCTTATGTCTAAGCATTATAGGTAACTATATAGTGCTAAATTGCGTAATGACATTTGATTTATAATAACAAAAATAATTGAAAATTATTTACTAAGATTGTCTAAATCATATCTTATGACTCTTAATCATAGCGTACATAATCTGTCCACGCCTGGTGCCACTACAGACCTAAAGACCTAAAGCCTTTCCTGGCATGGCGGTCAAACAGGCGATTGGGCCATTAGGACTAATTATCATACTATAATTACGCAACCAGTCATGAGATATAAAATACCACAATCTGAGTTAATAATTTTTAATTATAAATGTTATAGTAAACTAAAAGCATACTTTGCAATAAACCTGTACATGGCATTGTATTCCACAGGTTGCCTATATATAAACTGCCAATTAAGGTGCTTATATATACAGGCAGTTAAGTACTTTAACCTAATATTATGTGACCTTCATGTTTCTTATTTTCTATTCATCTGCTTGGTTTTGTACGTGAAAAAGGAATCCTAGGGTCTGTTAGAAGCCTTTTTGTTTTTCATAATTGCAAATCCCTGATAAGAATACAAATCATTCAAGGGTATTATGTCATTTTCTTTATTGTGAGTATGTCTGAACTTGTATTAAGTAAACCGTTTTGTTCATTTTAGTGAACCTTTGAATTATTATCACCATTTTGGGACTAACCAAGTATGTGTTTCATTGACTATATTTCGGATTAGGAAAATATAGTTTTTAGAAATAAAACTATTGCTGCCTGGCTGGTAAAATGATTTCTTTTGTTAATTGCAGGTGCCCATTCAATCTGTGAAAGAACACTTATTAGAGGAAGGCATAGAAGTCAGGACTTAATTGAGTTTATCCCTACAAAATCCCTTTTCAAATATATACTCCCCTCTGGTGACCCGAGAATCCCACAAACTTACCTTGAGATCTTCGACTTAAAGTTGATTCAAATCATATACTTCACCAATACCTTTTAAGTTTATTTATTTATTTATTTATTATTATTATTATTATTAATATTATTATTAAAGTACTTTCACCTAATATTATTCTGTGACCTTCATGTTTCTTATTTTCTATTCCTCTGCTTGGTTTTGTACGTGAAAAAGGAATCTCTAGGGTCTGTTAGAAGCCTTTTTTTTTTTTCATAATTGCAAATCCCTGATAAGAATGCAAATCATTCAAGGGTATTATGTCATTTTCTTTATTATGAGTATATCTGAACATGTATTAAGTAAACCGTTTTGTTCATTTTAGTGAACCTTTGAATTATTATCACCATTTTGGGACTAACCAAGTATGTGTTTCATTGACTATATTTCGGATTAGGAAAATATAGTTTTTAGAAATAAAACTATTGCTGCCTGGCTGGTAAAATGATTTCTTTTGTTAATTGCAGGTGCCCATTCAATCTGTGAAAGAACACTTGTTAGAGGAAGGTATAGAAGTCGGGACTTAATTGAGTTTATCCCTACAAAACCCTTTTACAAATATAGACTTCCCCCTGGTGACCTGATTAAAAATAGCAGTGAAAGGCGAGATTTGATCCTGGTAGAGTTGTAGAGCCTATTCCTCAATGAGGCTCTGTCTTGCATTTATTTTTTCTTAAATTTTGTTAGATTATTAATTTATTTGAATCAGAGTAGAAATGCTTTTGTTTTCTAAATTCTGTTTTCGTTATGGTACCTTACATGATTGCTTTAAAATGCTTTTGTTTTGTTTATTTTCAGGTAGACATCAATGACTTTTGAGAGCAAGTCTTGATAGTCTTTTTCATGAGCAATGTTGTTTTCTTTTCTTTGTGCTCATAATTATCTTCTTCTTCATCTTTTTTTTTTTTTGTCACTCGAAAAAAAAAAAGAAGAAAGGTTATTTGGATGAATTTAAAGCATTAAATTAATAATTGGATTTAGAAATAAATTTATTTTAAGTATAATAAATACATCCTTAGTACTGGATGCTTCATGTTGTGATCCAATGGTGAACTGCTGCTTAAGCTCATTACCCTTGACAATCTAAAGGCATGTTTTGTATTGCTTCTTTGGGCCTTGGAAGTGAGTCATGGGCTAGAAGTAGGGCTGTCAACGGATCAGATTCAGATAGGATCAGGGCATATCCAAATTTGATTTGATTAAAAGTTGGATCAAATTGGATCATTAACCCCTTACCAATTCCGATAAGTTTTAACCCCTTACCAATTCCGATAAGTTTTGGATTGGATTTAAATAATTATCGGATTTTTTGGTAACCTTATTTTATAGTTATTAGCAAAAGAACACGTGCGTTGCATGTGAAGGTTTATCTTATAATACATGTTACAATTAAAAATTAAAGTAATGATATAAAAAATATATATTTTAAAAAATTAATAATTTTTGCATTATTATTTTAGTAAGTTTTATATTTAAAAATGTGTAATTCAATAAAATATATTATTTTATATTTTATTTTTAAATTTATCTATTATTTATTGATATTTATAATAAATTCTATGTTTTGATAATTTGAATCTTAAATTCCCTTTATGAGTTAGATTCTTTAATTTATTAGTAAATATTGTAACAACTAATTAGATTTAAGATTTTGATGATTGATTTTGTTTTTTTTATTTTTTAGTTATTTAAAATTTTTAATTTGTCCAATTTTATTTTATATAATTAAATACTTGATTTCTCTTATTAGTTAAATTCTTCAATTTGTTAGTAAAATTTTTATAACTAATTAGATTTAAGATTTTGATAATTAGTTATATTCTTGATTTCTTAAGTTATTTATATTTTCTAATTTGTTAAATTTTTATGCTATATAGCTAATTAAAATCTTGATTTTATTTTACAAATTAGATTCTTATTTTCTGGAATTTTTTTTTATTATTTTGATTCTTAATTTTTTTTTACAATTATCTAATCCAGTAATATTAAATATTTTAAAAAAGAAAGAAAGAATATTATTAGTTAAATGCTAAATGTTATAGATAAGGCATCTCATATTTACTTATCTATTAGGATCTTACTACTATCTATTAGTATCGAAAGATTGTTAGGATAAGGGTTTGCTAGTTATAAAAATGGACCAAAAATTCATTAATTTTTTAATTAATAAAAACTAGATGTATGAAAAGACTATAATTTATATTAATATAAAAGGTAATTACTTGTAGTTTTGAAAGATTAATCACAAAATAAATATTTTTTATAAGTTTAAAAAAGATGAATCGAATATTTATAATTTATAACAGGGACAAATCAAATATTATAATCTAGAACAGTAAGAAAACCTTAAATATGATTTTTCATTTAATTACATTTTTATATTGTATAACTAATTAAAATCATGATTTTCTTTAGGATCTTGATTTTTTTTTACAAATTATTGATTTTCTAAAATTATAGTAATCTAATCGAAAATACTATATATTTAAAAAAAAAATAATATTAATTGGTAAACATTAGTAGATAAGGTGTCTCTTATTTACTAATCGATTAGTATCTTAAGATTGGTAGGATAATAGTCTTTTATCTACTTATCTATTAGTATCCTGTTAAGTATTATTGCAATTAGTTATTCTAATACAGGATTCCAATTCTAATAAGCATTAACAACTATGTTGTTTATGTATTGAGATATTTGAAATATGATAGTAAAAATATACTAAATTTTTTTAATTAATTAGGATCTTGATTTTCTTTCACTAATTCGGTTATTGATATTTATAATAGATTCTATATTTTAATAATTTGAATCTTAAATTCTTTTTATGAGTTAGATTCTTTAATTCATTAGTAACTATTTAAATAACTAATTAATTTAAGATTTTGATGATTGAATTTATTTTTTTACTTTTAAGTTATTTAAAAATTTTAATTTGTTAAATTTTATTTTATATAATTAAATTCTTGATTTCTCTTATTAGTTATTAGTTAGATTCTTAAATTTGTTAGTAAGGTTTTATAATTAATTAGATTTAAAATTTTGATAATTATTTATATTCTTGATTTCTTTAGTTATTTATATTTCTTAATTTGTTAAATTTTTATCTAATAACTAATTAGATTTAAGATTTTGATGTGATAAGGTATTAATTTAAATCTAACATTATCCTAATTCAGGATTCCAATTCTCATAAGCATTAATGGCTATGTTGTTTATGTTGGAAAATTAGGAGTAAATCAGGAGTATGAAGGGTTAACATAAATCTACACCGTTGATCAACAAGCTTCAAGGCATGATCGGCTCGCTTTCTTTTAGACAAGTTTCTCCCCTTCCGATTTCATAGCGAATGCACTAAGGGGTTACTGAGAAAATGCCTTTAAGATACAATTAAGCCTATGATCAAGATTCATTGTGATTGTCGGATGGGCACCATCTGATCACAACAAGACACTCTTTGTATAGAACTGATGATGCCAACCACGTGATCGAAAGCTTTGATGTAGTAAATCTCTCTCTCTCTTAATCAGATTTGGGCTAGATCGAATCTATGATCAACTCACACCATCAGATCTGAACTAGCATGATTCTGGACGAATCTGGATGGCTGTGGATGAATTGAATTAATTAATTTGGTTTGGATCTACAGTCTATTTATAGACTTACACGTGTCTGTTTACCAACAGGCATGATGTTCATCCAACGGTTTGGATCAATCTTGAAAGGTCATGTACCTTTTCACTCATCATCCATAAGTTGCTACCTAGATCCTACGGTCAAGATCTAATCCATGTACAAGTACCTGTTCAGTTGACACCTCTATGATCAGGTGCAACTTAATCGGATGGTTCCGATCGTCTGTATACTATTAAACACGCCATCTGACGGTCAAGATTTCTTGGATCGATTAGATGTGTCCGATCGCAAGATCAACTCGAACCAGATTGAACCACAATCAGAATATCAAGCCGAACCATCAGACCAAACAACCAATCAAACCCGGTCCAACCGGGTGTGCCACTTGTTAAAAGGAAATGTTCTTACACTCTTCACGACGCTACGCGCTAAGTGCAAAGTGAGCCTACAAAGCGTCAATTGCACCTCATGCGCCCTTGCGCCTTCGTATACGCGTGTGCATGCGAGTGCACGTGCGTTGACCCAAGTGCAATGTACTATATCATTCCCATTGCTTAAACACATAAGCAAAAGAGAGCTTCCTATATATAAAGCCTCATCTTTTCTTGTAGCTAACCGATGTGGGACTTCACAAACAAAAAAGGCTTTCTACTCAAAACAAAAACCAAGTTTATTTTGAAAATATCCAACAATCGTCCACAATTTTCAAAATAATTATAGACTATTAATATAAAAATAATAATATAGTGATGATAAATTCATTTTGCAAACTTTGGCATCATCGTGGAAATTCGTACATAGGTGATAAGTGTCTTTTGGACTTGAACTTTCACTTAGTGTAGATAGCTCAAAGTTTATCAGGGTGCTATAGTGAATGGATCTTGAACCAAGGACCATAGAGATAAATTAGAGACTATCACACATACTCTTTTCCATGGGATAGAGTTGTCCTTTATCTTGTACATTAATGGCCATGTGTAGTATCCTGTTTCTTGAGTGCTCTAGAAAACGGTCAAGATTTTTATAGGCAGCGGCCTGATTCCCATACTCATCTAGGTAAATTCACACAGGTGAATCTGCGAGTCACCTTTAAGGACTTATTAAGGATATCTGTATCCAGCCTCTCTCATGTAGATCCCGACACTAGTCAATGTCTAGGAATGAGGTAATTCTAATTCCTAGTGTCCGGCTAAACCATACATTTAACTTGTTTGTACCTATTGAACTTTGTCTATAATTTCAAGACATAAGTTGGGTTCCCGCTAAAGATGGTTGAAATGCAAATGACCTTAACCTCATTCTTGTGACGTCATATAGACCATTTCTCTAGCAAGACCTTTCGTTTAAAGGATTGGCTAGGTATGAATTCGACTCTACATAGTTGACCATAATTATTCAACTTTTGAGTAATTTGTCTTATAGTCTGATGTCTACGACTTAAATGTCTTGACTTCCTATTATATGTCTTTTCTTAAGACTTATACAATTAGACTTTCAATTATTGCACTAGAATACTCTAATTGAGATTTACATCAGCCAGTGTAAATCATTAACTTTATATTAAGGATCTATCGAAGTAGGGGCAAGCTTATGATCAAAATGATCATATCTTCTTATGACTTTTTCAATACACCGTGATTGAGATAAAGTCAGTCTATTCCCTTTTCTTAGGATTGCATCTGCATCTCTTAGGTCTTTAATATCAAAGTTAGATGACAAAAACAATTTTGTTTCCTCAACCACTTCAAGGTTAGTCCAAAAAATAAGCAAGTCATATGATAATACAAACATAATTGTAAACATGCTTTGTTAACAACAATACAATACTATTGGTCAAATTTCATCATCCGACTACATACGAGTTAGCATCAGGGCATATATAGCCTGGGAGAACAAACCTTAAAAATCGTGCAACATGTATATATGTCAAAAAATAATCAATGTCTTCCTGTTGAGGAGATTTCCTAGTAATTTTAGATTGATCATAAGCAAAGCAGTAACCAGAAATATCAAAACTAAGTGCATAATTAAATCAAGATTTAGACATGTAATTGTAATTTACAAATCCTAATCTAGCATGCCACAAAGAAATAGAGTAAAAAATATAAGCATAAGAGAATTCATTCAGCGTAATCAAATTAGTACAAGATACAAAGTATAATGAAAAAATCTCATTCTTGGATAAGATAATACTTATCCTACTCATACAACTATGCCATTTCCGATAACCATGATGTAGAAGCTATTTTGCTATCCTTTCTGTCACCCTTCGCTAGACTTGTATGAATGATTGCACGCGTATTGAGTCATCATCCATCTTCAATTCCTAGAGAATTGGCTTTAGATACTGTTGCAATGAGTTCTTTTTCATCTATCATATCCACTTGACTATTATGAGCTTTTTTCGAAGATGATAGTGTAATGACCGGGTTTGTCACAAAAGTGACAAGTTCTTTTCCTTCTCCTGATATCTTGCCTTTTGAAAGCTTATCATTCTTAAGCTTAAGTTTGGTATTCTTGGATTTATCATCCTCAACCATATTTGCCTTTGAATGTTCCTTATCTGCATTATCCTTCTTATGTCGATTATGAAAGTATTCCTTGAAACGAATATGACGTTCCAGAGATTTTAAGGTATGATGCTTCTCTTCATACTTAAGCTTCTTCTTGTAGTTATTCCAAGCATAGGGAAGTTTATCAATTATAGCCCCTACTTGAAAATCCTCTACAAGCTCTATTCCAGCAATTTTAAGATTACTAACAATAAGTTAAAGTTCATGCACTTGCGCTAAAACAGCCTTATTGTTGGTCATCTTCAAATTCAAATAACTACTAATTAAATTTTTTTGATTATTTGCCTCTTGGATGCAGTACTTGATGTCTAAAGTCGTCCACAAAGTCTTTGCCGAATGGTGAGTTAGATAGAGCATTCAAGATGTGTCCTCTACAAAGGATATTGCCTTTCTTTCTTTTCCTTCTTTTCTCTTTCAACTAGGTTGTATCGTCATTGGCAAATTCTGGAATATCCTTCAGATCATCATCAAGAATGTAGGCTAGCTTCTGATTAATAAAGAAGAAGAGCATTTTTTTCCTTCCATCGAGTAAAATTGTAACCATCAAACCTACCTAGACGCACTAAGTTCCGATGTATGACTAGTCTCGATGAACCCTCCATTTGGTAGAAGAACTTGTTTAAAAATTGTTGGAAAATTAGGAGTATATCAGGAGTATGAAGGGTTAACATAAATCTACACCGTTGATCAACAAGCTTCAAGGCACGATCGGCTCGCTTTCCTTTAGACAAGTTTCTCCCCCTCCGATTTGATCGCGAATTCATTGAGGGGTTAATGAGAAAATGCCTTCAGGATACAATGAAGTGCTTGATCAAGATTCGATGCGATTCTCGGATGTGCACCGTCTGATTACAACAGGACATTCTTTGTATAGAATTGATGATGCCAACCACGTGATTGAAAGCCTTGATGTAATAAATCTCTCTCACTCTTAATCAGATTTGGACTAGATCAAATCTATGATCAACTCACACCATCAGATTTGAACTAGGATGATTCTGGAAAAATCTGGATGGCTGTGGATGAATTGAATTAATTAATTTGGTTTGGATCTGCAGTCTATTTATAGACTTACACATGTCTGTTCACCAACAGGCACGATGTTCATCCAACGGTTTTGATCAATCTTGAAAGGTTATGTACCTTTTCACTCATCATCCATAAGTTGCTACCTAGATCTTACGGTTAGGATCTAATTCATGTACAGATACTTCTTCGGTTGACACATCTATGATCAGGTGCAACCTAATCGGATGGTTCTGATCGTTTGTATAGTATCAAACGTGTCATCTGACGGTCTAGGTTTCTTGGATCGATCAGGTGTGTCCGATCGCAAGATCAACCCAAATCAAACCGGCCGAACTACCATCAGACCAAACAACTAATCAAATCCGGTCCAACCGGGTGGGCCACATGTTAAAAGAAAAGGCTCATACGCTCCTTGCGACACTGCGTACTAAGTGCAAAGTGCGCCTACAAAGCGCCCCTGCGCCTTCGAATACGCGTGCACGTGCACGTGCGTAGTGGTGCTTCGCACCACCGACCCAAGTGCAATGCACTATACCATTCGCTTTGCTTAAACAAATAAGCAAAAGTGAGCTTTCTATATATAAAGCCTCATATTTTCTTGTAGCTAACCGATATGAGACTTCATAAACAAAAGAGGCTTTCTACACAAAACAAAACCAAGTTTATTTTGAAAATATCCAAGAGTTTATATATTATGATATTTAAAATAGGGTAGTAAAAATATACTCAAAATTTTTATTTAATTAGGAATTTGATTTTCTTAAATTAATTTGGTTATTGATATTTATAATAGATTCTACATTTTTATAATTTGAATATTAATTTCTCTTAGATTCTTTAATTCATTAATAAATATTTTAATAACTAATTAGATTTAAGATTTTATTGAATGATTTTTTTTAGTTATTTAGAATTTTTAATTTATCAAATTTGATTTTATATTAGAATCTTGATTTTATTTAAATAATTAGGAGAAAAAAAGAATAACGTTAAAAAGAAAATGAATAGTATGATTTGGATAAATTTAAAAAAAAAGGAAAAAAATAATTTATTTCTAACGTTAAGAAGAAAAAAATAGTGTGATTTGGATAAATCTTAAAAAAAAAAGGAATGAAAAGGACGTTTAAAGATTTTTTTTTTGATAAAAATTAAAAAAAAAAGGTTTGAAAAAAGGAGATTTGGATAAATCTTAAATAAAGGGAATGAAAAGGACGTCTAAATTTTTTATTTATTTTTGGATAAAAATTAAAAAAGAAGGAGATTTGGATGAATCTTTAAAATAAAGGAATGAAAAGGACATCTAACGTTTTTTTTTTTGAATAAAAATAAAAAAAAAAGAATTATGTATTGAAATATTCTAAAATGACTACTCGGATAAAAATTAAAAAAAAAAGGTTTAAAAAAGTAGATTTGGATAAATCTTTAAAAAAAGGGAAAAAAAAAAAGGAGATTTGGATAAATCTTAAAAGGAAAAAAAGGAAAAAAAAGGACATCTAACGTTTTTTTTTTGGGATAAAAATAAAAAATAAAAAAAAAAAAATTATGTACTGAAATATTCTAAAAGGACTATTTGCTTTTAATAGTATATATATATATATATATATATTAAAGTATCATAAATTAATGACCTATTTCTTATTATATGTTTAATATTTGTAGTCACTTAATATATATATATATATATATATATATATATTGAGATATAATATAATATAATATATTTATATATGCATGCTAATGCTAATGGAATCGGATCGAACTCTTATCGAATGAATCAACCTGTCTCCAAATTTGATCTGCTTAAAGTTTGAATGATATCCTGTGGGATTAGAAATCCCATACTAAATCCGCTTTTTTCAGATTGGATCGGATCATTATCCGAGTCATTGACAGCCCTACCTAAAGCGTTTTGACAGTATACATTTAACATTTGGTTGATAATCCCAAATGAAGAAGAGGTTGATTCCGTTGAAGCAGTGGACTCCTGGGTATGCTCAGTTGCTCACAATGTTATTTCATTCAATACATCACTTGCTTAAGATTAATCCAGCTTGAAGCAAAATAATCATGGCCAATAACTCTTCTTTCCATGTGTTTTTTGCATTCTATTTATGGTTAAATTGTAAAAAATTGTTGGGCCTTCATTCATCTTTCATGCTCGGAACATAACCCTGAAATGTATGTTCATTTTATTTCTAAATTTAGATTTTTAGAACGTACTTTTCCGCTTAAAATCATCTAAACTTTCCATATTATCCTATCTTTTCTCTGTTTTATTTATTCCTTTTGATTCTTTTTACAGCTTTCTTCAATGGAGTAGTTTTTCGTTCCCTCTATTTTTTTTTTTTTTAAAATAAGATAAAAAACGACTACCCTCATTTAACTTCACCAAATCTATAAAGCTTAAAAGTTCTTTCCTTTTTCCTTCATCCTACACTCTGGTCCTTTATCTGTAAAGAAAAACTCCAAGTAAAGATACATTCTTGAAGGAAAGGGAAGAACATGGCCTATTCTCTTTTTCTTCCTAATATTAAATGCAGCACAATTTCCTTTTCTCCTTTATTGGGGAAGCTGTCTTAGTTCCCATCAAGTGGGTCCGTTTATTTTTAATTTGGTACTTCGACTTCGTTAAATTCTATTTGACACTAATTTAAGCTTTTAAAAATGATTTTCTGCAACAGTTCCTGTCCGAAACAGAGATAAAGACTAATTTCATATTAAAAATCGGATTTTTAATTTTATTTTTTTCCCTTGTTTTTGTCTGTTATTTGATTTGAAGCAAACGGCACAGATAGATAGGAATCTGTGGAGAAATTTTCGTAAGAAAACTGGTCTTGGTTTCCTTTCTACCAGATATAATAATTGACGGGCGATCAATGAGAAAAGAGCGCGGGAAAAATTCCAAGGTGAGCAGTTTATCCAAAACCGATACGTTTTTTTTTTTCATTTATCCGAAACAAGAAAGCTGAACAAGAGAAAATTTCTTGCATTCTTTGTGGCCGAGACATGTGAGGAAATTGTTGAATATAAAGAGCAGAGCCCACGAGATCAATGCTTCCTCTACCTTTTAAATAAAAAACACAAGATCAATGCTTCTTCTATCCTCAGAATCTCATCTTCTCACTTCCACGCATAAGAGTGTTGTCTCTTTTTTCGTTGTTTGAGTTTCTGAGTTTAAGAGAAGAAAAAATACATTTGGGTCGGAGATTTGAAGTGGGTATCTTGGATTTTATCTTAGTTTGAGAACCCAGAAACCAGATATCTCCTGAAACCTTAATTTTTTTCCTTCTTGTTTATGGTTATAATCTGAGGATACAAAGGAGGATACCCATTTATTTATTTTTTCAGTTTTTCTTTAGTGGGCTTGTTTTCATCAGTTCAAGAATACCAGAAAACTGCTGAAACAGAGACTTAGTTGCTTCTTTTTGATCTTCAGATCTTTCAAGAGAAAACCCAGAACTCGGGTGGAACCTCAGCTCTGGGTTTTTTTTACCCATTTATTTTTTTTTTCAGCTTTTCTTTAGTGCGCTTGCTTTCATGAGTTCAAGAATACCAGAAAACTACTGAAACAGAGACCTTAGCTACTTCTTTTTGATCTTCAGCTCTTTCAAGATAAAACCCAGAACTCGGGTGGAACCTTAGCTCTGAGGTTCTTTTTCTTCATATTTTTTTTTCCTTCTGACAAAACTGAGAAACGAATAGAGAAAAAAGAAGAAGAAAAAATTCTACAGCAGGAGAGCTACTATATGAAGTAGTGGAACCATGGGAGATGAGAACTCGAAGGAAAGCAAGGTTTTGAGAAATGCTGAACTTTTTTAACTTCAATTTTCTTTTCTGAGTTTGTTGGTTTGTGGTGGGATCAAGGAGGAGAAGAGATGAGATAGGTTGGTAAATGGGGGTGGGATCTTCTGTGAGCAAATTCCCTGTGTGCTCCTTTTGTCTTTTAAATAAAATTATTGAAAACTCTTAACAGCCGTTCACAAAATGGCAGTTCAAGGTAATTAGTAAGCTTTGAACTGGCGGCAAGTCTAAAACTTTAAAACCAAGTATTTGAAGGTAATTTTCCCATTTAAGAACTATTAGTAGTTCAACTGAGACCAATGAAAAATAATAATAAAATAAAATACAAAAAAGGCAACGCAGATGGTCACCAAAGAAGGATCTGTAATCAAATTTGAAGGTGAGCTTGGTCTGAAGGTTGTAACTAAGTTTGGTGCTGTCGTCTTTTGAGGTAATAGGAAGTTGCTAATTTGGACACAGAATTATTGGTAAGATTTTTAGAGTATGTTACTTTGGTTGTTAGGTCCTTTTTCAGGAAGTGGAAAATATTGCTGGATTGGCAATCTGGGATTCTGGATGAGTGGCATACTGTTTTTTAAGATGCACCAACTTGCTGTTTGAATGCATATTGCAGAGCATGTGGGTTAGTTTAAGGAATTCATTAGTACAATACTTTATGATAAGTCTTCTGAATCCAGAGTCCTAACTCTCGATTAAGCAAGTAAAAGACTAGAAGAGTACCAATACTGCCTATATTGTCACTTAGCCCATTCTTTGCTATTTGATAACATTGCTTGGTACAAATAGATGAGCCCGACTATTACGTACGGTTTCGTTTCTATTGATAATTAATTTTATTAAGGATTCCAGGTTCGTTTGGGTAGTTAGGTTTCCTAAAATTAAGTATTTCTAGTATCAATAAGACAATACACTCACAATCCTTTGACACTTATAGTTGCTTCTCTGATCATTCATTAGCTTATTTCTTTTTAAACTTTCTTTTGTTACGCTTCTTGCTTTCTAGATTGCTCAAGTATTCTGGAGCATCTCAGTTTTATTAGATATACACGTATATCTACACACACACACACACACACATATATATATATACACATAAATTTGCACCATAAGTTGTTTTGCATATCTGACATTTCTTGAGTTCTGCAAGGTCATTCATTTGTCGATTGACAAAAAAAAATATTCTGAATTGCTTAACCCATTTCTTTTCATATAATCTGCCTTAAAACGGTTTTCAAGCTCTATTATAAAGATTACTAAAACATAGGCTTAGCCAGATCTTATTCTTTATATTTCTGCCTTAAATTATATACCAAGCATTTAAATTTACCTGATTCTTTCTTGTAGAGCAAATCTGAGAGCACGCACATCATTAGATTTTGAATATTCTGTATAATTCATACCAACCAATTTATAGTCATTCTACAATGTGACAATTTGGAATTTCTATCTTTGACACTTTTTTTCCTTTCTTTCTAGTTCATCCAAGCCTAAGCACATCAAAAGTTATGTTTTAACACCACAGTAGTATAGAGTTAACAAACCTGAATTTAACCTTTCATTGATCCAACTCTAGAACAAATTTGCTAGATTTATTTTCAGATTCTTATTATTTTCTGATTTGTATTATCACTTATTTGCTGGTTCTTACTCAAGCATATTTAAGTTGCTCCGTTCCTTACTTTACTAGCTGATATAAATTATTTTTCTGTACTTTCACCTAATTCTGTTCGAGTGCAGTGTTTGATTGGTCTATGGGCAGCTTTCTCGGCCGAGGGAGATGAACACAAGAAAGCTGTGGACAAGCAGATTGAAGGGAAGAAATTTTTCGGAGGAGAAACAATGGGGTTCCTAGATTTGGCGGTTGGATGGATCCCTCACTGGCTTACTGCATTAGAACAAGTTATCGGCACAGAGTTGCTTGATGCAGAGAGGCTCCCGGCGCTTAGTGACTGGGCTCATAGTTTTATCCAAATTTCACTGATTAAAGATAGCCTACCAACTTTAGATAAATGATCAATTACTTCCAGAGTTGCAGAAAACAAATGATTCTGCTGGCTGCAGTCAGCGACTAGTGATTCCTTTCTGCAGGACTGTTTAGAGCTTCAGAACAAGATATAGTTACAAGTATGAATCTCAGCACTTAAAATCAACAGCTTTGAGACAATACAATAGACTGTGTGTGTGTGTGTGTGTGTGTGTGTGTAGGGGGGCAGGGCTAGTTGTGTGGAAGAACTACAGTAAAGCAGAGTTTTTGGATGGTTTATTTCTGGTGTGGCAGGTTGGGTGCAGCAGCCCTTTAGAAGGGTCCATGTGTTTGTCCATTAGACAACTAAACTGTATTGATGCTATATATAGACACTATTATCCTTCACAGAATTCTCCATTTTTATGAAATTATTATCACCATATTACCTATAGTTATCTTGTGCTGTACCATCAAACTTTAAGAGTTCTTTTCTACCTAAGGGAGAGTGCCAATTAACATATATTGGGAGCCGAATGTAACCTTATACCAAAGAACCCATTAGATGAACTTATCTTCCAAAATAATAACTTTTTTTTTGGCTGCAATAAGTTTACTAAAACATTGAGTTTGGGCATTGTTATATTTATCAAAAACAACAGTTGCACAAATTCCATGGTGAAATTTAACGACATGCTACAAATAATAATAATAATAATAATAATAATAATAATTTTCCAAGTAGAAAAAGCAAAGAGGAAAGGGAGTACTCAAAATTTTGAGAACTAGCATACAATGTGAATATTCTTTCTAACAACTTCCCTCACACATTTGTACTTTCCCTCCAACAACAATAACTGCAAAGATATGATAGGAACAAAGCATAAATTTTTTTTTTTTATTTGAAAAACTCAAAAAAAAAGAAGCTTTTGTTGGAAAAGCTGCAATTTAATTCATGAACACACTAATGTCATTTTTAGATTGATAAAAAAAAATTGCAAAAGCTAACTTTCATAAAGAAAAAAATTCAGAACTTTTTTTTTCTTTTTAAATTTATATATTCCCAATACTAAAGCAGAACTTTTTTCCTTTCTAGTTTCTTAAATGGGTGGTTTAAACTCCTCCCCCCTCCCCAAAAAAAAAATAAAATAAAATAAAAAATTCCAATTGTTATGATCCTACTGAAGGGAGATGGGACCCAAGATTAAATGGTGAAGATTAATGCACAAGCAAAAATTTATGGATATGTAGACTATAGAGGGGTTTTTTTGTTGGTATTTCTGCTTCTTCTTTTTTAATTTTATGAAGTATTGTGTACTTTAATGTGTTGATTTAATTACGAGGATAGTAGCAACTGAATAGGCAATGGCCCAATGGGAACAACAACTGAACCCTTCCCCCATGCAAAAGAAGAGCCTTTCAAAGCCAAGAAACTGTGATCACTTTATTACTATGGGAATAGTACGGCAGCCCCAACAAACCCAATTCCCTCAAGAGATTCCAGTCCTTCTCACCTCTCTCCATTCTTTCTCCTCCAAATAAATTTAATATCCCTCTTGTGAGAGGCAGCTCCATAACCAATTTCCCCCCTTTTTCTATTTATTATAAGGAAAATTAAGCTCATCAGGTGCTCCCTCTCTCTTTCTTTTCCTTTCTCTAAAAAATTATCATCAGAATTTTGCAGTAATGGAACTTAGTTATTCTGATGCTAATGGGTTCTACAATGTCAAAGAAGGGGGAGGCAAGAAAAGGGAAGGTAGGGGAAGGCACGATATTAATGATGAGGAGAAAAATTACAAGTCGAAAAACCTCGAAGCGGAGAGGAAACGGCGGAAAAAACTGAATGAAAGGCTCATGGACTTACGTGCATCGGTTCCAATTATCACAAATGTAATCACCTTACTTTTCTTTATTTTGTGTTTCCCAAGACTTTAAGTTGTTAACTATTTGGTCTAGTTTAACATTTGTGAAAACTCTACCTGTTCTTATTTTTTTCATTCTTATTTTTTGTTTTAGATGAATAAAGCGACCATCATCGACGACGCGATCAATTACATTGAGGGGCTACAAAACCAAGTAAAGGGTTGCAGTGAGCAGCTTCTACAAATGGAAGCATTGTCATTGTCTGAAAAGGAAGAGAAGCCTGCAGTGAATGAGGAAACTGATACTGCACAAGAAATTCACAAATACAAGATTGAGGTTAACCCATTAAAAGATTTCTCTTTTTTTTAAAGAACTTTGTCATATTATGATTTCATTGTCATTATTGTTAATTTACAGGAAGCTGATGTTAAAGTAATTCCAATGGATGGGAACAAACTGTGGATAAAGATACTGTATGAGAAGAAGAGAGGTGGATTCACTAAATTGATGGAGGCCATGAGTGGTCTTGGCTTTGAAGTCACTGACACCAATGTTACCACCTCAAAAGGGGTAGTTCTAAATTCCTTCTGTGTAGAGGTAAGATGAGAACAAAAAACTTGTTGCAATTAATTAACCATTTTATAGTACAGATCAAGAGATGTCTTTGATCTTTGTCTGTGTTACAGGCATCTCATGTTGAGATGGTTGATGAAGCTGAAGGAATCAGGGAGTTCTTGCTAGAAATGATAAAGGGTGTCTAGATCAATCCAAAGTCTTGAGGATCATATAACAGATGAAATTTAAAAAAAAAAATAATAATAATAATAATAGTAAATGCTTGTTTAAGTTGTTCTTATTTTATACATATATTTTGGATCCTTACACTGGCATTGATGGGGTTGGGAGAAATAATAATTGATTTATTGTAATTTGGATTCATTAATAACCCATGTTACTAATTTGAAACTGAAATAGCTTTTGTAAGTTACATTTCTAATTACTCTCAGTAATATGGATAGGACTACTATTGTGAAGAAAGATATGAACATAAACATCTCTCAAAATAAAATTTACAAAATTCCAAGTTGACTTCAAATAATTCCTCTAATTCCTGACATTTCATATTATGTTAAGCTATCTAAGTACTCCAAAATGTAGAAGTAGGGGTGTAACTCGATCGGTTTGGTTAAGTTTAGTGGTCAAACGACTCAAACCAAAACCAAACCGAATTACATTGCACTAAATAAAAAATTGAACCAACTGAATTACAACGAACAAAACCAAAAACTGAACCAAACCGAACTACAATGAACAAAGCCGAAATAGAAACCGAAAAATTCGGGTTTTTGATTCAGTTTGAAAAATCTAATGCTCTCTCTCTCTCTCTCTCTATCTATCTATATATATATATATATATATATATATATATACTTCTGTTTTTCAGTTGGGTTTGGTTTAACTGAAGCCTTCACTGCAAACCAAACCGAATTAATTCGGTTTTTTGTTTTCTAAGCCATAGCCAAAACAAAATGAAAAAAACTAATATAAATCGTTTTTTTTTTTTGGTTTGGTTTGTTCGGTTTTCAATTTAGAAAGAATCAATTGACACCCCTGGACAAACTCAATGGATACATACCAAGCCCTTGAATAATACATGTTTTAGCATTTCCTCTGGCCCAACGGGCACGTCCAAGTCCACTCCCAGCACCAAACTAACCACCAAAGCTACAGGTCCATCAACATGGCTAGAGTTGGCAATGTCTGACCCAACCTGCCAACCCGACCCGACCTGACCTGATCCAATCCTACTAAACGGGTTAGGGTCGACCCGTTTATTAAATGGGTTAGTTACGGGTCCATGTTTTATTGACCCCATTAGTAAACGGGTCGAACCCGACCCAACTCATGTTGACCCGTTTAATGTATTTTTTTCCTCTTTATATTAGTATTTTACTATTTTTATATTTCATAGGTTAAAATATATTTTTAATGTCAAATATAATTTTTTTACAATATTTATTAAAAATATTATGTTAAATAGGTGAACTGAATGATCTATTATTCTATTAATTTAAAATTTAATTAATTAATTATTTATTTATTTAAATTTTAAATGGGTTGGCGGGTTCAACCCATTTATTGGTAGGTTGATTACGGGTCCATGTTTTTCTGACCCGTTAGTAAACAGGTCAAACCGAACCCAACCCATTTAAGCCTCAACCCGTTTACAACTTGACCCATTGTCACCTCTAAGCATGGCCCATGGCTACGTATGTGGTTCAAGCCATTGATCACTGATGTGCTCAATTTTCAACATTCAGCTTTATTTTAGTTGAAGGTGCCACTTGGGACAGTGGTCAAGTCTTGGGGTATCCGCTCCAAGACCTGTGTTCGAAACCTACCTATATTAAATAATGGGAGCTTGCTCGACAGTTTGCCTTTGATCGAGACGTCGCATGTCTCTCAAATTGTCTCTACGCTAGGTTCACGAGTCCTAGGGATGGGTTTGGGGCGGGTTTGACCCGATTGTAAGGTTCTTCTAAAATAAATATTTTTTTAAGTTAAAATATTTAATATTTTAAATATATTTACTTGTAAAATATAGATTTATACATAAAATATATATTTACAACATAGGTGAATATCAACGAGAAGGATTCAGGGCGAGTTAAGGGCGGGTTGAGCCAAACCCTAACCCGACTCATGGGTTACCAAACCCTACCCGTTTAACCCATAACCCATTGTGAGTCCCCTTCGTAGCTGCACTGTCGATAAAATTAGGGATGTTCAAATGGGTTGGGGTCACATGTGCCAGTCCGATTTGGCACGATTTTGTCCATGCCCAAGCATGGTACGACCCTGGGTTCATGATCCATGGCATGACACAGGCACAATTGGGCACGAGCACGGATGATTCATTGGCTAGATTGTAGACAAAAGCATGGACCCGACCCGATAAGATAATAATCTTGTCTCATATTGTTCTGTGTCAGCCCACGGGCCCGGCCGGTACCATAATTGGACACCCCTAGATAAAATGGGTAAACCAAACTCTAATTTGTTAGGTGAAATGTAAAGAATCATTATGTCGGGAAAGAAGTTGGAAAGTACAGTATTAAGTAATGAATTGGTAACCACCGACGTGTGGTTCAGTTGGTAGCAAGTTGGGCTCTAGTAAGCGTCTCCTGAGATAAGTTTGGAGTTCGAATCCCACTAGAAACACTCGTGATCAGGGGTTTATCTTTAATGTGCTCCAGCCCCGAAAGTGGATTAGTCTCTAGGGGTGTCAACGGTTCGGTTTAGAATTCAAACTTAAACCAAACCGATTTTTAAGTGAGCAATCCGAAAATCGAACCAAACCGAAAATCAAACAAATTTTTTTTGACTAAACCGTAAACCGAACCAAACCGGTTAGACCAAAAAAAATATTACTTATTATTATTATCTTTTAAA
>JAUPMG010250821.1:0-17319 GCA_031762675.1 Pachysandra terminalis
TTGTGCAACACAAGTGATAGATCTATAAGTACTTTCAACCCTTGTGAGAGAGGAATGCTACTAAAGCAAAGGCCACATCTTTTTCATTTGCTCTCAGGGAGGCCAAAAGACTTCGCATGGAAAATTTTTAAGCTAAAGGGGGCTCAATTTCAATAATTGCATGGACCAAAGACAATTATATTGGTTCTTGGATACTATCATGAACCATCAACTAATTAGGTATAATTAGGGATGGCAACATACCGGGTTTGGGCTAGGTCCAGCCAGTCTCGGAACCAAACCCTATTATTTGGAATGGTTTTGGGTCTTATCAGTTCCGGGGTTCATACTCCTGGAACCAAACCTGTGAATACCCAGTTTTTAACGGGAGAGAGAGAGAGAGAGAGAGAGAGAGAGATGCAACTCACCTACTGGAGTCGAAGTCCTTTTCTGGACAACTCTTAGAAAGATCAATTATGTTGGAAGACGGTGGCTTATCTGTAGGCCGGCCCTCTCCGTACATTTCTTTTCTTTCTTTGTTCTTTTTGTATTTTTATTCTTCATCTTTTCTTTGTCCATCTCTGTACTCTATTCTCTTTTCTTTTCTTTTCAATAAAATTCGTCATTGATCAAAAAAAAAAAAACAAGTGTGATGTTTATGAAGGAGTCTATCAACCATTTCTTTCTCCTCTATGTTGTTGCTTGCACTGTATGGTGCCATCAACCCGAATTAATTTTGATAAGTGTTCTTTGTACAAGCTCAGTTTCAATAATTGCATGGACCAAAGGCGATTACATTGGTTCTTGGATACTATCGTGAACCATCAACTAATTAGGTATAATTAGGGATGGCAACATACCAGATACAACTTTACCAAAAAAAAAAAACAATACCAGGGTCGGGTTGGGTCCAGCAAGTCTCGGAACCAAACCCTATTATTTGGAATGGTTTTGGGTTTTGTCAGTTCCGGGTCCAAGGTTGATACCTTTTAGTCCCGGAATCAAACCCGTGAATAACCGGTTTTTAACAAGTACCCGGTACATGCTACATTAATATATTTGCATAAGTGTTTACTTCCATTACATTAACATTATTTGATTGTCATGACGACAATTTCATTTCCAAGACTTAAATTTAGATAGAATAACTATACCCAGCACACATTACACACCATGCACCACAAAAAATGAATGTCTAATAGAAGTTGACATTTAAAATTAAATAAAAAATAGATCAATTTTAGGTTAATTAATCAATATTGTAAATATTGATTGTTAAAAGTTTATGTAATGAATTCGTGGCGGTGGGTTGCTGCGCAAGCCTCCTACTTGGGATTAATCGGACCTAAGGCCCGGACACCCAAGTTATCAAAAGAAAAAAAAAAGTCTATGTAATGAATTATTTAAGTTATAAATTAAACTTCTATTTAATGCCAAAATATTTAATCTTTAGGGATGTAAAGATTAATTAATATATGATTTAATAAACCCAAGAGACCCGATACGCAACAGGTACCCGGAACCGATTCTTAACGGGGCTATATTTTATAGAATCGGAACCGAACCTGATATAAACCTGGAACCGAGCCTATGAAATGGGTTCAGTTCTATTTTTCTCTCTGTTCATGTGTATACGTGTACACATGAACCAACTTAGGTCTTTTTATTCTCTATTTCTCACAGTAAAAAATCTCTCTGTGCGGTGGTAGAAGAAAAATAAGGAAGAAATCAAAATCTCTCTCTTTGTTCGGTGATGGAAGAAAGAGAAGGAAGAAATCAAAATCTCTCTCTGTTTGGTGATGAAAGAAAGAGAAGGAAGAAATCAAAATCTCTATCTCTCTCTGTTAGGTGATGGAAGAAAGAGAAGGAAGAAATCAAAATTTCTTTTCTCTCTCTGTTTTCAATGGTGGAAGAAAAAGAAAGGATGATTTCTTCCTTCTTTATTTGATGGAATAAGGTCCGAGTATAATGGAATAAGCTTTTGGTTGGTGTAATGGCTTCCTTCTCCTCTTTCTGCTCTTTTTTTTTCCTAAATTTTTAAACTACTTTTTTTTTCGGATCGTCTGATCCAAAGTTGGATCGGCAATCCAACTCGGTTTCGGACCGAAACGATCTCCGATCCGAAACCGATCGTTTATACTATGGCTCATGGTTTCCAACAAGAGAAAAGAAATACTGAAGAAATGAAAACAATGTCAATAAAAGCATGTAATAAAGGGTATGGTAACTCCTTTTTTCTAATTTTTTCAACATGGTTCTTCATGAGCTTTTTTTTCTGTTTTCATTGTTTTTCCTTTTTGTTTTTACGAACTTCCATTCCTTCACAATTCAAAGTTTTAAGAATTTAACTTGTTTCATTTTTCTTTCTCACTATTCTTTCTTAGAACTTCTACAAATCAATGCACCGGCCAGTATTTAAAATGTCGGCGGGAAGTCGCCATTTTTGAGGTGGGCAACATAAAACTATGGGGAAATCAACTAATGTAGGTTTTCCCCCATGTCACCAACATATAGGAGACATCATGATAAAAATCAACCTCCCCTAAGCCAATATTCCAAACACAATAACCAAGGAAGAAATCCACCAGTTTAAACATGTTTCTCCATCATTTAGAGCAGCCAAAACAAAACCCAGAATTGACGATATGTGAACCCTTAATATAGTTGTCTTTCATAAAAGAAGCCCATATAGAATCATTGGAAAGAAGATTTCATAACTGCTTAAGACGAAAAGACTTCATAATACAAGAAAGAGATCTAATATACTAATATGTGAACCCTTAATATACTTTTGCTTCCAAAAAATTTCTTCCTGCAATAACACACTCTTGTATTCCTCTTTTTTAGAATTAAGCTCAGCAAAAATATCATCAGACCAAGAATGCTCCAAAGAAGACTCAATAGACAAAATAGAGTCAGAAATATTATGTATACGCTGAAATATATTACCAAAAACATTTTTATTCCAACTATTAAGGGCAGATCTCAGAAGCTTCAACTTCAAACCAAGCACTTGAAGCGGATTACCAAATAAAGGAATTTGCCATTTTTCTTTTACAAAATTAATGAAAAATTTATGAGAAGTCCATATTTTTTGAAATCTGAAGGGCCTAGGGCCAAAAGAGGATAAGGCCGGAAAAGACAATAACACAAGAGCATGATCCGAACAGATTCTAGGCAAATGATCCACCTTTAAAGAATCAAAACCCATCATAAATTGAGAGTTAACAAAAACTCTATCCAGACGACCCCAAATCCAGCTATTCCCTTCTTTCTCATTACATCAAGTAAACCTGGGGCCAGTACAACCACCATCATGAAGCCCACAACAATTAATCATAGACTGAAACTCATCCATAGAAGAAGTAGAAACAATTCTCCCACCCAACTTCTCAGAATTAGATAGCACCGCATTAAAATCACCAGCAATGATCCAAGGACCAGAAACATTCTGAAGAGAAAGATCATGCCAAAGCTGCCTACGCTCATCTTGAAAGCATTTGGCATAAATACAATAAATAAAAATCTCCTTCTGAGATGACTTACCAATCACTTTAACTGCAAAGAACTGATTAGTCATATTTAGCAGCAACCCAATAGAAAACATGTTAGAATCTCAGAATAACCAAGCCTTCCCATCACAGCTCTCATTACACAAATAAGATTCAAGCTTAATCCACCTACTCAAAATAGACATAAAGGAAGATTGCATCATCGGTTCCAAAATTACAAGAATACCAACTTTCTTATTCTTTACTAAATTTTTTAAATGAGCAATAGTCATAGAATTTCCAACCCCTAGCATTCCAAATCAAAAGGTTTTTATTCATTGGATAACTAAAGATGATTTTGCTTTTGATTGTGCATGGGTGCTAACACCACCATGCAATGTGAATAGTTTCTTTTTTCTCTTGTACTTTTTCCACATCAGATTTTGCCGATTCAATAATCTCATGATCTGAAGTTGATTTCTGCACCTCCGAACAACCACCAACACAGATTTCTGAATCCGAGACATGGCTAGGAATTACCCCAATTTCCTCCCCATCGCTAGACTCATGAGCAACATGAGAAAATAAATCTCCAGTTAAAGACCTTATCATAGAATTATCTTTGATGACTGAATTAGAAGGAGACTTAGGTGAAGCATCAATAAGATTAATGAGAGGCTCTACAAAAATAACCTCCCCTTATCCCCCACCGAAGTAACGACAACCGAATCAACAATAGGAGCCACCACTGGAGTCTCAGTCACAACAAGAATATTTTCCTGAATATTGTCTCTTTCTTCATTAACTAACACAGGCATACCAGCAAAGACTTCATCTAACGCCAAAGCATTAAGCTGAAAAGCTTGATCAGAAACACCCTTAATCTCAGAAGGGCCTGCAAGAAAATGTCATAAATGTTCTTATTAAACTTATTGTAAAGTACTTAGGAATTGTGTAAACGAATAGCTTCAAAACTTGTCACCTAGGCAACCGCCTAATCCCCTAGGCTATGGGCAGGTTCACTGCCTAGCTTCGCCTAGGCATTTTAACAACCTTGATTCTGGCCGCACCACCACTTTTCTCACTGGCGAACAGCATTACATTGAAATCTCCGATCAAACACCACGAGCCACCAAAACGTGACCTCAGAGTACTCATTTCCTCCTTAAACAACGATCAATATCTTACCATATTTGGCCCATATACTGCTGTAAGGGCCCAATCAAAGTTATCAACGCAACTCCTAAATTGTATGGACAAAGAGTACTTGCCACGCACTACCTCACCACCATACACTGAGTCCCTATCCCACATCACCAAGATACCTCCAAATGCCCCCATCGATGGCAAAAACTCCCACCTACAATTCCTATCACCCCAGATCCTTCTAAACAAACCCACATTAACCATCTCTTTCTTGGTTTCAAGCACAACCAGGATGTCTGGTTTTACCCTTACATACAAGTCCTTGACGACCGCTTCTTCTCTGACCGCCCTAAACCCCTGATATTCCAACTAATTATCTTCATGAGGGACACTTTTCACCCTCATTCATGGACCTAAAGCAACTACTCACCTCAGTAACGGACACCACATTGCCTAACCCATCTCGAATTCAATCCAGGACACAAGACACAAAAGGAACTACACTGTCCCACTCACCCTCTTCTCTAGCTCCCAAAACACACCCCTCGAGGCTTAGGGAAGCTGAGTTGACCTTTGCACCATCATGCTGAACAAGGACATTATCCTTCCCTCTGCAATCTACCACCCCTCCTTTCACTTCACCCACCCTCGACACCCCATGGTATCAAGAACCTGGGTATTACAGTAACCGAGAACATGTATCTCTCCTTGCCAATGGCCATTAAGCAATTCATCAATTGCAGAAACCCTTTGAGCTGCAAAGATATTATTAGCAATAACAGATTCACCAGAAAACGGAAGAGATTTCGTTTTACGTAAATAGATTTGCGATATACCTGAATATGAATGAGTGGGATTGGAAGAAGAAGGACAAGAACGAGTTTTAAAACTGCAACCCGCACCTACTTTATTAAAACAATCGTCGATCACCTACTTATCTTTCGACTGTGACACAATGGAACACCCCCATTTCCAAATTCGGTATACGAGCCCTTCGCCACCTTATCTACCTCTGTCGTAGCATCCCTCACCACTACCTTCGCCTCCGCCGTCCTCAAAATCCCCTTTTCTGTTTTTGCCGATGAAACAGTGCACTTCCCCCCACCTTTGAAGGACTTTTCCGAATGTACAACTTAGGACGATTTCTCTTGCCTTCATAGCCAACCTTCCCGCAAGAAATCATGCCACTCCTTCCCTTTAACTTCTGCGAAACCCCCATCTCCTCCAAGGTGAATAATCGACCCACATTCCATGTTTGCAACCCTGTTACAAAGGTCTCTTATCGTCACTTCCAACAGACCCATCTGTTTCCTGAGCTGATTCTTTAAATCCCCCACCATATTCATTGTAAATTGTTTTAAATTCTCCACCTTATCCAGCAAAAGGCCCATTGCATGCCTCTCCCATGGATGGCCCCCATCTCGAGGCCTTTCCAAAGATTTGGAATTGTGGCTTTCCACGATTTCGTTTTGGGCCCCCATGCCATCCCTTACTGCCCCACGACCCTAGATTCTTTGAGAGCCCACGTATGACTTGGGCCTCACCCATAACTCGTCCCCCAAAAGACCAAGGCCTTGAGACCGCCCAACCCCCTCATACCTTATGTCCGATCTGAGCCCTAGCTTCCTAAGGCTCGGCACCTTAGCCCTAGAGTCTTTGCCAAAGCCTAAAGATCCATCCGAGTGGCCCACCACGCCCCCAACCCTAACCCCCATTAAATACCATGTATCAACCTTTCCACCTTCAAAATGTTGTCTGGTCTGAAGAGGAAAGAGATTTGAATCTCTCCTCTCTCCTTCCTGCAGCCTTCTCCCCTGAGACTTGTAAGGACCGACATCTCCGCCACCCCCCCAAGACTTCACCTACCTCCACTGACGCACCCTCCCTCACCTCAACTCCCAACACGCCACCTGCTTCCCCAACAGCCACATCACTTTCGTCTTCCCAAACCCCACCCCCCCTTCCATGCATGTGAGCCCTTCAACTCCTAAAACTTTTCCCTCTGAAACTATTTCAATATATACCTCATACCAAAATCTTTGATCGAACAACCATACAGGCCGAGGGACTTGGCTGGCCTACCACTCTCCCACGATAGTAGTCATCCTAAAAGAATTCACATCCAACTCCATTGTGACATCAAAGCTGCTTTTAATCCCACCTAGTAGGCTTCCTACGGCATTCAACGTTTCTTTTTGCCAAAGGTGAGCAGGAATGCCATGTAACGAAATGCACCACCCGTTGCTACATGTAGGTCCAGCTGTTTCCATGAGTGGTTTGCATCTCATGTCTTCTGACATCAGCCTCAGCGATTTTGGAGGTTCTCCAGTCGAGCTGATACTTGTAATTTGAGAAAGACATCCGAGTTTCATACTGCACCTCTTGAGTAATACCCATCACCCGATTACATGCATCTACTAAATATTTCCAGGAATCTTCCATTGGAGGAAAGAATAAAGCCTTCCACAGTGGTCACTTTCAGGACCTCCTCTCTTCTATTAACCCTAAACTCAGCGATGAGTACCTAGATGCTACTTCTCATTGAACCCAAGACACAGGCTTTTTTTCAATTTTTCGAAGGCCATCCATCATTTTTCCCAACCAAACAATCTCTTCTCCTGAGAACCAAATCCATGAGCTCCCTTGAAACCTCGACTCAGACACCTTCACAAACTGTTTTTGTTGGTTTCGACCTGATTTGAAGGTAAACATCTTACGTTCAACCTGGATTCTGAGCTTCTCAATACCCCCTCCACCCAACGCACTGTTATCCTTGACATATTCTTTCTTCTGGGCTAAAACAGCCCCTCTGTAACTAAGTTTACTGTTTGACAAACTCCCATTGTTTTGTTTGTTTAATGAAACACATCCCTCGATACCCTCTCAGATTTGCAACCGCATTTAACATTTCCACAATCTCATCAATAGTGCAACTGGCAGAGAACAAATCATCGACCACTAGACCAATTTTCATCCTACAATCTACAGCGTTATTACCTTAATAGAAATGGGAGAAATTTCAATTGTGACTCTTAAATCATTCCAAACACTTCATCCTTCATTTCTATTATTAGTAACGGTCAAAGCATGAATGGAGGAGCTACAGCAGCTGGTTCATTTCAAGCAATCCCACCAACCTCTGCGACGGCTATTGGACAGTCAGAATCACTTGAAGAGGCATTCCCACCTCTTTCTTCATCTAGAGTGCAACCTCTGCCGAACTCAGGAATATGGATCCAACTGTTTTCTACTTATCCCCGATCTAAATCAAAGCTTAGCTCCCACCCACCTATAGTGGTGGATGGATTGCCCTTCATTCAAGGGCCCAAGCAGGTTATCAGTAAGGGCGTTCGTCGTTCGGAGGGGTCCCTTGTGGGGTACTTTGTGGACAAACGGTTGCTTTTCTCCCTTGTGAAGGCAGCTGTGGAGAGATTATGGAGGTGCTCTATGACTATTACAAGTTTAACATACGGGTTTTTTATATTCAAATTTTTGTGATAGCTCAATCAGAGATGGGGTGTTAGAAGGTGGACCCTAGTATGTTTTTGGTTGGTAGTTGATCCTGAGAGAGTGAACTTCAAGGATGAGGTTTGAGAAATCTCAGCTAACTAAGCTACCTATTTGGAGAACATTCGAATGTTCCATTGGAATTGTGGACACCTAAAGGGTTAAGCTATGTAGCAAGTGGTATAGGGGTTCCATTGTTCTTGGATTCAGCAATGGAGAATGGTACTCGGCTGAATTTTACTCGAGTTTGTGTGGAGATTGAGGCTTCTGCAGAGCTCCCTAGCACAATCAAGGCGAATATTGCAGAGGAGGGTGAACCACTCAATCTTAAAAATGTTGAGGTGGAGTACGCATGGAAGCCTCTCAAGTGTGAGGCAAGTAAATGCTTTGGGCATACTAACATGTCTTGTTCCCAAGCTAAGAAGAAAGAATGGAAGCCTAAGGGTAAAGTCTTTACTATGGCAGAACTGGGGGAAGCTTTCAGGGTGCCCTCTTAGGATTCGATAAAAGGTCTAACTCAACCATCGGAAATGATGACTGACTCGGCAGCACAGGAAACTCACTCCGAGAATATTGGAATCCAGCATGAAGTAGGTAACACCAATGTGATGATAGAGGTTGCTCAAGTGGCAAATGACAGGAATGTTCCTTCAGAGATAGCATTAGTGCAACATAACAGTGAAGAAGAGAATGAGAACTCAGCTTCAGGTAGGGTGGTCCAAGTTGAGGTGAGCCTAATAAAAGTTGAGGACAGAGATGCAAGGATAAGAAGTGAAGAGATCCAATGTTCGAATGCTTTTGAAAGCCTTACTGAAGAAGGGAATGAAAATGCAGCACCCATGGAAAACTCAATCTGTCCTAGCATTGTACAGGACTCGTCAAATTCAAATATTGGTTCTTTACCAGTGACTACTCCTAGTTCTAGTGGGGATCAACATGCCACAAAGAAAGGTAAAAATAAAAGAAAGAATAAAGGGGTTGTTAAGTCTAAGGTAGTCAATGCAACTAGGGGTTCTCTTCAAAAAAACCCAGAAAGGACCAGGATTGGGATGTGGAACATCAGTGGTCTCAATGAACCCTTAAACAAAAGGAAGTCAAGTGCTTGATTGAAACAAATAAGATTTCTAATATGGGGCTGGCTGAGAAAAAAGTAAGGAGTGTCAATTCAGCTAGTATTGCTAAATCTATTGCTCCCAACTGGTCTAACCACTTTAACTATTCAGAATCAACTAGAAAGTGGGGTTAAACATAAATTTATAGAGCAATCCAAACCGTAATCAAAACCCTAATCCTAAGAACAAGTTGCAGGTATCTTTACCAAGGCACTACCAAGGGCCAAGTTCGAGCTATTAAGGAGCATGATTGGAATTATAGAAATGAGTATCAAGAAGTGTTAAAGAGTGTTGCTCATTCTGTAGAATAATCTAGAACATTGTGGAATGTGTTATAGCGAGGTTATTCATTTAGAAAAATCTAGAACATTATAAATCTAGAAAGATGTAGACTAATAGCTTTGTTCTAGAATATTATGAATCTAGAAAGATGTAGACTTGACATAAGAAGTCTATAAATAGCACTTGTAACTGCAATCTGTAACTAAGAGAGGTTTAGGGTTTAGGGTTTAGGGGTGAAAAGAAAGGAATATAAGGTTCTTAAACTGAAGAAGGCTCTATATGGATTAAACCAAGCCCCATGAGTCTGGTACAGTAGAATACATGGGTACTTCACCAATCAAGGATTCAAAAAGAGTCAATGAGCCAACACTCGACATCAAGACCCAAGGTCAACATAACACTCTCATTGTTTTCTTGTATGTGGATGATCTCATCTTCACAGGAAACAATGAGAAAATTATCAAAGAATTCAGAGAAGATATAATGAAGATATTCAAGATGAGCGACCTTGGATTAATGCACTACTTTCTTGGCACAGAAATAATCCAAGAAAAGAAAGGATTTTTGTGTCACAAAAGAAATATGCCGAGAATCTCCTAAAAAGGTTTAAGATGTGCGGTTGCAAGCCTGTTGCCACTCCGCTGGTAACCAATGAGAAACTAAAGAAAGAAGATGGCTTGATGAAGGCAAATAGCTCACTATACAGAAGCCTACTCCATCTCACAGCAACACGGCCAAACATTTTGTAAGCAACAAGCTTGCGGTCCAAATTCATGCAAAATTCAAGCCAAAATCACTACGGAGCAGCAAAGAGAATACTAAAATACTTGGAAGGCATGAAGGACTATAGCATATGGTATAGATCAACTTTTGACTCAAGGCTGATCGGATATACCAACAGTGACTGAGCTGGAGCCGTAGACATCTGGTCATGATTTCACACTTGGCTCAGGTTTTTTCTCTTGGGCATCAAAGAAGCAAGACACAGTTGCACAATCCTCAGCAGAAGCCGAGTATGTAGCAGCAACAAGCTCAGCATGTTAAGCAATTTGGCTAAGGCGTATACTTGAAGACATGGGAGAGATACAAGACAGGCCTACAGAGATATACTGTGACAACAAATCAGCAATCGCTATGACAAAAAATCTGATATTCCACGGCAGAACCAAACATATTGCAATCAAATACCACTTTCTACGAAAAGCAATAACTAATAAAGAAATTGAGTTGAAGTATTGCAAGACTGGAGAACAAGTTGCAGATTACCAAGGCACTGCCAAGAGCCAAGTTCGAGCTACTAAGGAGCATGATTGGAGTTACAGAAATGAGTATCAAGGAGGAATGTTAAAGAGTGCTGCTCATTCTGTAGAGTAATCTAGAATATTGTGGAATGTGTTTAAGAGATGTTCTTCATTTAGAAAAATCTAGTACATTATAAATCTAGAAAGATGTAGACTAATAGCTTTTTTTAGGATATTATGAATCAAGAAAGATGTAGACTTGACATAAGAAGTCTATAAATAGTAGCACTTGTAACTGCAATATGTAACTAAGAGACCAAAAAGCGAATAAACCATTCCTTCTCTAAGCCTAGTGTTTCTCTCCTTATCTACTCACCATTAGCCAATAACATTTCAACACCTACACTTCACACATGTGTTAATAAGATCCTAATAAGAACGATCCTATGTCGGTGCGTGTTCGTGACTAGGTAAATCATAGTAGCTCCTCTGCTTATCCTGCTGGAGGAGTCGCCGGACGACAATCGGAAGTTTTCAAAGAAGGTGGTGATGATGGAACTGTAAAAGGCATCTCCAATGTTGGTGGAAGTGATGGTATTGCTGTAGGAGTCATACCATGCCCAAGATGCAGTGAACAAGGCCAGGGATGTACTGCAACCTTCTATGTTAAGGAGGAGGGGCTGATGGATCAGGTAGATGAAGCTCCAGAAGCACATCAACTTACAGGGGAAAGAAGCATACAGCATGAACAAGTTGGTGAGCAAGTCTCTTATACAAGGATAGGGGAATAGGGGATTGTGTGGGTTAGGCGAATAGGGGATTGTGTGGGTTAGGCGCACGGTCTCAAGTTCGATTCCCCAGCTGGGCAGATTCGGATTTAAGTGGGAGGTCGTGGCGGTGGGTTGCTGCGCAAGCCTCCTACTTGGGATTAGTCGGGCCTAAGGCCCGGACACCCAAGTTATCAAAAAAAAAGTCTCTTATACAAGGATAAATTGCTCAAAAGTTCTGCTAATGGGTCTTACTCAAGATCCTGGGCAGACTGGGCAGATGAGACTGAGGTTATGGAGGAAGACTTGGTAGATGGTGATCTCAATAAGGTGCCAGTAGAAGAGGAGATTGACTCAAGGAATGACGATCAACAAAGGGAGGATTCCATACCTCAGGTAAGATTAAGTAATGATTTTAAGGAACTTAGAGAACCATGGCAAAAAAGTCTCATTGGCAAAATGTGGGGTAAATCCATTGTTTACTCGTGGTGGAAAGAATTCATGCTCTTTGGCAGCCGAAAGGCACGATGCAGATAATTGATCTAGGTAACGACTATTTTGTCTTTTTGTTCTCACTGAAGGAAGACTATGAGAAAGCTCTTCTAGCAGGACCTTGGTTCATTTATTGGCATTACCTTTCCCTTAAAAGGTGGGAGCCTAAATTCCAGCCTTCCATTGCTTCAATTAAGAAAACAGCAGTGTGGATCCGTGTGTCGGAACTGCCGGTAGAATATTATGCAACCAAAGCCCTTCAAAAGATAGGTAATGCCATGGGAAAATTAATTAAAATCGATACTACTACTCTTCGGGTGAACAGGGGAAGATTTGCATGACTATGTATAGAGATTGACCTGGACAAGGCCTTTCTTCCTTTCATCTATATAGAAGGTCAAAAACAATGTATCGAATATGAAGGCTTGAAAGTCATTTGTTCCGGCTGTGGCTTGATTGGTCATAAAAAGGAAGATTGCCCTCGCCTTAACCAGTCAGCTCTCACACCCAACAGTCCAGTAACAACGACGGGTGCAAATACGATAAATTAACCCACTATTACAAATGGGATTCCAAGCGAGGCTATGTACGGAACTTGGATGCAAGTTCGGGGAAAGACAAAAAAAGTTAGAAAATTCTCTCAAATTAACAAGTTTGATAGGGAAGAATCTGATAATCATTTGATAGAGCAAAGGAATGGCAAAAACAGAACAACCCATAGTGGAGAGCAGGGAAAGTCGGCGACCAACAAGAAGCTGATCAACATTGAGGGTGATCATAGAAGCACAAGATTGCAAGGTCAACAAGTCAAATTCAAAGTTAATAATGGTCAACAACAAGCTGTTTCCAAGTTAAAAGATGGCTCACCGGTGCCTTTTAATTTGGCCAAGGGCAAAGAGGTAATTAGCATACCCCACCAAAGACAAGAATATATCACACAAGGTAAATCCAATATTAGGACCCTCTAATGCATTAAATTCTCATCCTGATCTAGGAAGAAACTCATCTTCCCAGTCACCATGCAGGGAAACGGCACTCTAATGATGATAATTCCCATCACATATCCAATCAAAATCCTCCTCTTGCAATGACCATAGGGAAGAAAATAAAATTGCAGCTCTAGCAGAGTGCAGTGAGGATCCAAACCAAATAAAGGAGCAAGAAGCAGCTGAGATCTTTGTTAAATTTACTCACTCTTTGAGAAGGAAGATGGAGCCGAACAACGAGCTGCAAAACAACCTTTTGGACGAAGGCAACTTCCAAAATCACTCTCTGGTCATAATAGCCAATCACAGACTCAGAAGGCAAAACAGTCTGATAAATGTGATGCGCATGCTCCAAGCACGGGTCCGAACTTGGGTTCAGACAAAAAGAGGAGCAATCCATTGGATTGTGATATGGATAGAGTTAGAGGAAATATTATCACTAATGTTGCAGCTCTACCATTCGCCCCCTCTTGTCACTTATCACCCATCAGAAGGTCCAGAGATTGTCCTCGCACAACATATCAGGAGAGTTTTGGCCAACTGGGTGAATGTGTCTCGCCCACCAACCCACTTGATGGAGGATGATCTGGAAGAGAACCCCGACTTTCCTTGGCAGATTCAGTACAAAATCACACATTGAAGGTCACAGAATGCCCAACAGACCATAGTAACGATGGGGGACAAGATAGTGAGGGTGATTTACACCCCCATCGGTTCTTCGATATTTCACATGATTCTGACATCTCAGTAGCTACGTTCAGGGGAGTACATGCACAGGGTGTTCTCGAGTCACCTAGTAACAAATCAAAACGTATATTGCCTTAGGCTAAACTGATGGAGGTTGTCATCAAGACAAAGTTTAATGAAGGTTCAGATTCTAGAGCATGGAAATGGGGACAGGAAGGGTCGTTTTCGGTCAAATCCATGTATATTGCCTTAACCGAGGAAAAAAAAGTGGTTGGTCCGTGGAAGCTGATTTGGATTGCCGGAATCCCGTCAAGAGTTTCTTTTTTCCTTTGGACTGCAGTACTTAATAGAATTCTAATGTGTGACAACCTTAAGAGGAGAGGGTGGTCAATGGCTTCAAGATGCTGTCTTTGCAAAAGGAGGAGGAAACAGTCTCGCATCTTTTTCACTGTGAGGTGACCAGGAAGATCTGGGAGTCCTATATATAGGAGGTTTTGTATTGAATGGGTGATGCTGCAGCTTTAACCAGTTGGGGATGGAGGAATATAAGGAGAGGTAGGAGAAGAAGCCACATTTTGTGGAATTGTGCCCGGCAGCTATTTCTTGGACTATCTGGTGTGAGGGAAATCAGAGAATATTCGAAGGGTTGGAAAAGGATGTTCATAAGCTTATTGATAGCACCATCTCACTACTCTTTTTTCGGTCAACTTCATACTCAGAATTTGTGGGGATCAATCAATCTGAATTTGATTGTAATTGGGGTTTGTATTGTGATTCTCTATCTTAGAGCAAGGTTATTTTGTTGGGGGAATTGATGTATATACACACACCCTATGTATAGTAATTACCATTAATTCTTATATATAATAGATACTTTTACCGATCAAAAACAAATCAAAACGTAGAAGGATTAGAGAAAGGATGGGTGACCCCAGTAAATTTACGAACCAAAATGAATCAGCAGTGCGAGATGCACACGACGACTTATGGTCAACCATCAGTGCGAGATGCACACGACTCAAGGGAGTGATAATCTGGAATTGTAGAGGCATGACCAGACCTTTCATCCTGCTATCATAATCCTAGTGGAAACGAGGGCCACTGTGCAAAGAGCTCAACGAGTTATTCCGAAGCCAAGGTTTACTGGATCCACATTTGTTTCATCCACAGGCTTTTCGGGTGATCTTCGGTTGCTATGGAAAAATGAGGAAGTGGATATCTTAGCAACAACCCTGTCTCGATGGGCTTTACATGCGGTTGTCACTTCTAAAGTTGGGAGAGATCCCTGGACTTTATCTGCTATTTATACTAGTCCAAGAAAACAAGAACGTTAGGAGGTTTGGAAGAAACTCGAGCAAATTAAACATGCTGCTATTGGTCCTTGGGCCTGTATGGGGACTTCAATACTTTGCTGAGTCCTCTTGAGAAGAAAGGAGGTAAATCAATCCCTATTGAGCAAACCTAGGAGCTTGCCAAAGTCCTACAACAATGTGACTTGCTGGAGGCAGATGCGGGAGTAAGCTTCACTTGGACAAACAAACGTATTGGATCTGCTAATATCCGAGAAAAGCTGGATCGAGTCTTTGCAAACAGAGATTGGCTTCAGGATTTCCCTTGTGTGGAGGTATGTGCTCTTCCTTTCGTCCATTCTGATCACTGTCCTGTTCTTATTAATCTTTTATCATAAGCCTTTTAGATTAGAATCAGTATGGACAGAAGACCCTTCCTTTGCCAACATAATCAAACAAGCTTGGGATGTTGACATCACTGGTTCTCATGCATATAGGTTCTGTACTAGAGTCAAAAATCTCAGGCGATTGGCAATACACTGGAAAAAGCATCAATTTGGAAATCTCAATCATAGGATCAAAAACCACACGTTCTCTCTTAAATCCATTCAAGATCAAATGGTTATCCAACCATCTAATGATCTTAAGCACAAAGAAGCTTGTGCATACAAGAACTTAATGCAGGACCTGCAGCTAGAGGAATTGTATTGGACCCAAAGGTCTCGGATCTCTTGGCTTAAAGCAGGAGATCAAAATACTAAGTTCTTTCAGGCCTGAACAATCCAGAAGCCCAACATCAATAAAATATTTAGATTGAAAGATGCTGATGGATCATGGATTTTTCAGGCATCTGACATAGCAAGCACCATTGAATAACATGTTCGCCTTTTGAGGGCTTTCTTTTAATAAAAATAAATAAATAAAATAAAAAAAGCACCATTCAACAACAATTTAGGGATATTTACTCTGATCCCATTCAGCATGTTCCTGATGTGAGTTTTATCAGCAAAAAGGTCACTTTAGAAGACAATTGTTCTCTCGAACTTCTCATTACTAACGAAGAAATACATCAGGTTCTCCACTCTATGCCAGACTTAAAAGCACCAGGTCAGATGGATTACCTGGACTGTTTTTTAAAATTTTGGCTAGTAGAATGAAACCTTTACTTGAGAAAATTATTTCTCCGTGTGCAAAGTGCTTTTGTTCCTAAAAGATCCATAGTGGATAGTATCATTCTTGCTAATGAAGCTTTCCACTCTTTTAGGAATAAAAAAGGCCGAAAAGGCTGGATGGCAATCAAGGTTGATCTGGAAAAAGCATAAGATAAAATTTGTTGGTCTTTCATTCAACAAACCTTATCTCAGTTGGGGTTTTCTGAGTATTGGATCAGCAGAGTTATGGAATGTATTACTACTCCTACTCTGCAAGTTTTATTTAATGGACAACCCTTAAGACATATAATACCCTCTAACTCTAGGGGGTAAGGCAAAGTGATCCATTATCACCTTACTTCTTTGTTATAGGCATGGAAGTCCTCACTAGCTTGATTCAATACAAAATTAACCATACTTTTCAGCCTATTAAGCTTACCCGTGGCGCCCCTCTTCTATCTCATCTCTTTTTTGCTGATGCCTGCATCCTCTTTAGCATATCCAACTCGGGATCGGACCGGGATGATCCCCGGGTTGTAACCGATCCTAAACTAATGTAAAATACAATGACTCGGTCCAATCCCGATACGGATTGGGCGATCCAACTCGGAATCGGCAAGTCAGATCATCCGATCCATCTTGGATCGTCCGAGTTGTGTTTTTGAAAGAAAAAAAAAAAGTATTGATTTTGGATCGTCCGATCCCGAGTTGGATCGGCGATCCAACTCGGGTTTGGAGCGGGACGATCCCCGAATTGGATCTGAGATTAAACACTAAGCTCTTTAGTAGAGCAACTATAATTGATGTGGATCAGATTATGACTATTGGAAGAGTTTGCTAACTTATCAGGTCTTAGAATAAATCTTAACAAGTCCATAGTACTTTTCTCAAAAAATATACCACCAAGACTTACACGTATTATGTTTCAAATCCTTAAAATGACAAATCTCCATGAGGATGATCAGTATTTGGGTCTTAAGCCCATCCTTGGGAGAATTAACAAGGATTATTTTTCACATTTATTTAACAAAACTTTAGAAACAATCCAAGGAGTGTAGTAAACTCCTTTCCTTTGTGGGTCGAGTCACACTTGTCAAATCTGTTATGCCATCCTCGGGTTTGGAGCGGGACGATCCCCGAATTGGATCTGAGATTAAACACTAAGCTCTTTAGTAGAGCAACTATAATT
>JAUPMG010250830.1:0-22037 GCA_031762675.1 Pachysandra terminalis
ACCTGTGAGGTTTTATTGCTCTGTGACTGCATTCATTCACCTTTCCTCAGTTATTGCAGCCTCCTTTCCTTCTACCCTTTTCTTTTTTCTTCTCTACAGTTAAATATTGACAAGGAACGCTTTTGACAGAACGGCTGCGCGACGGTTTAAACTGTCTTGAGACAGACTTCCTACCTTACTCTATGGTAGATGATTGTAATTGGCTTCCCTTAATATATTTTATCCTTTTACAAATCCGTCATCACCAATATTAACATGTCAAAAATATTACCATATCATTTCCTATGATGACATACGATGCTTTCCCAAAAATGACCATCAACACAAAAATATAGAAACAAAATTAACCAAAGAAACATGAAGCGAGCCCAAAATCACTATTACAAAGAAAACTAAGAGCAACGCCGTGACAGAAGATGATAGACAGATATACAAGAACAAACTAATTGTAGGCATCAGGGTTAGCCAAGAAGTAGTCTTCTGTAATCTTGTACATCTCCGTTGTTTCTTCTATGCAGTCCATAAACTCCTTTGTTGATTTCAAAGTCGCCGACCGTGTGGTAATGGATTGCCGTCTTACGCAAAGACCAACCATCTGAAGCCGCCTTGAACTTTATTTCATATACAATCAATTCGATCTTATCTATCAATGTGTCATCACCTTCGAGCAGAGTGTACTTGTAGAAGTTGTTCTCTATGTCTAGCTCATCGACTCGGAGCTTATGACTGTCTTGAAAATGATGAAATGCTATGAAACAAGTAAAGCATTATATATATATATATATACATTATTTTATTTTATTTAGTGCCATTATAAGTTAACAGAATTTTCGTTGCTGCACTTGTAACATATTTTTTTTTTTTTTTTTTTTGGAGTTTTGGAGAAGAATAATTTTTTGGAGTTTTGGAGAATAATAAAATATGGTGTGAATATGTGGAGGTAGGTACTATTTGTCAAATCACTTAAATCGCTGAATCTCGTGTGAGCTTGATTTCTTTTTTTCTATTTATCTTTCTTTTTTTATAATGAGAGCATAGTTTGGAGCATGGAGGTTAGAGCATCATATGGAGCATTGTCACATGCGCGCCACACATTAATATGATCTAGCAGATGCGTGTCACATGCTCCAGGCGTCTGGACCTAGTTCACATAATTCACCTGGATAAGGTGCAACACTGGTCAAAACATGAATTCATGTTTCGAGTGCGAGTGTGGCACCAATCTGCGGGATTTTAAAGATATCTGGAGACCACACAAATTCAATTTAAAAGGTCAAAAACCCGTAGAATGTCTCTTCTGTTAAACTGTCATCTATTTACTTAAGAGTACAACTGTTATACTTTACATCTCCTAAAAAAGAAGAAACTCTTTTATTAAAAGATATGCACATACTTTTATCTTTTATATTCTTACCTACAAACAAATAATATATATATAATTATTATTATAGTTATTCTCTCTTTAGTCCTTTTTTTTCCTTAAAACACAAGATGTGAATGAATCTTTGCATCTCGCGTATTGTTTTAAGAAGCAAATAAAAACTAATATCTTTATTAATAAAATTATTAATATATACACTACATTAATATAGTTTGTATATAAATATATAGACGTCTGGCACTTCGGAGTATCATAGGTTATTTTTAAATTTGACGCTCTTGTGCTCTCGTTCTTGCACCCCGCTCGACATTCTGGTGACTTAAGTTTGGACACGTGACGCGCATCTATGACATCATATTGATATGTGGCACACAAGTGTCAACGCTCCAGCCTCCATGCTCCAGATGATATGCTTTCATATGTTATGAGAGCATACCATCTAGAACATGGAGACTGGAGCGCATCGGTTGGAGGGTTTGTGCTAGCGCGCGAAGCATCCACATGCTTTGACGGGCGTGCATCAACATGCTCTAGACATTTGGATGCGTGACACATCTGAAGCATCATATGGACGTGTGGTGCACAAGTGCCAACGATCTAGCTAGTCAATGTCGATGCTCTGGCCTCCATACTTTAGACAATATGCTTCCATAAGTTACGAGAGCGTATCGTGATCAAGGCATCGACTAGAGTGTTGGCGTTTGTGCACTACTCCTCCACATGCTCAAACGGATGCATGCCACGGATCGACATAATCTCTCTAGCATAATTGTAATGAACTTGGCAATTCTTATGGGCTTCGCTATACCTTCAGCAAGGTAAATCTGTCTAATGCTTCCAGCTCCTCCATTTCCTTGAATCGTATCGATTCTCTTTATCATCTGAGGCATGACTTTGGGCAAGAAGTTGTCCCCATCGATGATCATGGCTTTGAACATCCTCGCCGGAGGGACAGAGCAAGCAATCTCATTGGTAAGCTGGTGACACCCATAGAGTACTCAAATGAAATGAGAAAAAAAAATGAAAGAGGCGAATGATGAACCAACTGGCGTGGATATATAGGAAGGCCTCTATCTGTGAGAATTGAATTGGTAGACATGGAACATAGGCGGTTTATACATAAATTGAGGGGTCTTATTGAGTCTTTTGGCGGGTGTTTGGTGACACTTTTGAAAGCTATTATACGGTGCAAGTATTTCTTCAGAAAGTCTATTATGGTGAAACAGGTGTGGGACTGGTTTTCAAATTTGTGTTTGTGCGAAGCAGTTAATCAAGTTCTAAATTTAAATACATTTTTTCAAATAACAAAATTATTCTTTTATTTCTATTACAATTTCTTTAAAAGACAAAAATAATCCATTCAACCAAAAATTTTGTTTAGAGAATCATTTATATAATTTTTCTCACCAAATGTAATTTTCAACCAATGGCTTTCGTTCAAAACTGTTTTTAACAAAGCCATTCTACTTGTAGGAAGTTATGCCAAAAAGCCCTTAATCTAAGAATCTCTCTCTGTGGAGACGGGTGGGCAACCCTCTCTCTCTCTCCCCTCTTGTGATTAACAACAAACAGTCTTCCGTTTCTTTTCTTGTTTTTGTTCGGATTTGTTGTGGAAAGGCTCGTTTTCTGTTTGAATGCAATGCCATTAATCTCTTGTAGTAGAGTTTTCTGTTTGAATGCAATGTGTTTAATCTCTTGTAGTATTGGTGATGCCGAATTTGTAACAAACAGAAATTTGAATACTTTATTTGATAAAATTTTGAATTCACTAATACAAAAGCATCAACAGAGATGTAGTCCGGAGAGTTTGTCTCAAGATAGCCTAAACTGTTGCGCAACTGTTCTATCTAGAGCATTTTTGTCATTGAATGTGATCTGTGAATAAGACAAAAAAAAGATGAAAAAGAAGGGAGGTTGAGATGTCAGGTGTGTCAAATAAGAACGCACATTACAAAATAAGGGAACCTCAGTGTTCGAAGGACACCAATCTTTCTTATATGTTTCCTTGATAAGTTATCACTCTTTATTTTTTAAGTATCTATGAGTTTTACTTGAAGGTGACAGGTTCTTTTCAATGTTCCAATAGTTTATTCAGATTGTGAATGAGCGTATGAATCAATGAATAATCTGATTTGTGGGCATGCTCTATTATTTGTAGAGAAAGCATCCAATGGTCTCCTCTCTTCATCAGGACATATGTTAATTAAACAATTGTTCAGGGAGGAGCTTAGAAATATCTCCATGTAGCAATGTATATCCATGTTTTCGCGTATTCAACGCAGCTAACTTGTTTCCAGAAGGAAATTGTGATGAGTCATTCGATATAATTAAACTAGCTCTGTGATAGGTTGCTTTAGAGTCTAGAAGATCAAAGATCAAACGACATGTGTGACATGCATATAGCTCTATAAAGTAACGTTTCCGTTTTTATCACCTCCATACCTGATAAGACAAAATCCCATCAGATAAGATATACATCAGATATATATATAAGTAGATAAGGTTTTAACAAGTGATTGTATCGAGAATTTGTTGTAATTTTCTTTTCATAAACAAGTAATTCGAATTCTACAGATTTTCCTCAGGCTTTATGTTCATTTTCGAAGGACTCCTTTTCGGTAATTCAATCCATATTCCTTTAAAGGAAACCGCAATAACTTTATACATCTTACAAGGTGACCAATATATTTAATGAACTTACCTAAATATAGATCTTAACTGTAAGTTTCTCAGTGAGTGATTCGTTTTTCATGATCAATCATCCATGTAAGAAAGAGTTATCATAGGATCTTTCAAGGTCCTAGGTTAACTTCCTGAAAGTCAGTAATAGATTTTTATATTAGTGTAATATATTACACTAGTTAGCTAGGATTAATTAACAAAGTTATGTTGGATTAAGTTGATCTGGTTTGCAGGTTTCCCCTATAAATACTCGAACAACAAAATTGATACTTTTGATAAAGAAAAGCTTGTGTACAAGTACACAATGATTGAAGGTGATATGTTGGAAGACCCGCTCGAGTCGATCGTTAATGAGATCAAGATTGAGGCTTCTGGGAATGGAGGAAACCTCATAAAGACGAAGTCTGAGTACCATACAAAGGGAGACATTCTCATCCCAGAAGAAGCTATCAAAGAAAGCATGGAACATGGACTGGGCCTTTACAAGGCTGTGGATGCCTATCTTGTGGCTAACCCGAATGCGCGTCTAGCCTTAATGTGTCCTTCTTAAGTGTCCAATTGCCTTTTCCCAATCTTTGGATCTCAAGGCTTGGGAAATGGTTTGATGATAGAATAAGGGATTGAGCTGGTTTGGATGCTAATAATGGGGAAAATGTAGTTATTGTCTTCTTTGGTTTTGGCTGCTTATGGAAAGCAAGAAATGAAAGAAAATTCAATGAATACAAATACAGATATCGTTGGAGAACAAAATTTTTAATTCTAAAATGTCCATAATGGTTAGTTTTGGAACATAAATTCTTATGATTATGGTTTGACTTAATTTTGCAAGTAATCCATTTATACCGGACAAAGAAACTTGATGAGATATACAATTCACACGTGGAAGCTTATTTAGAGAATTGGGTCTATTATGGATATACCTGTTGGATATCGATCGGGTTTTTGGATTTGTTAAATAATTTATTAATTATTCTCTAAAGATAAAATATTTGAAACTAAATAAAAATTTAATTTATATTTAAATGATTCATTAATTAAATTTTAATAATTAATTATAATATTGCTTAATTAATTCAATCAAAACTAAATAAAAGTTAATTAATCCAAGCCTCAAGTCTTGATATTACAGCTTTGTGCGACAGGACATGTCAAAATATGCTAAAGAGGAGGAACTTGCCGAGCTTGAAATGCTCAAGAATGGGGTCCGAGGGGACGCAACTTAACTCCCTTTGGGCCCTAGTCGAACTTTGAAGAGGCCCCGTAACTCTCCATTGCAGGGGTTCTTCACCTCCGAATTTTGGTCATTTTAAGGCTATTTTAGCAGTTTTTCTCTAAGGGCTTTGAAGAGGCCATGTAACTCTCCGTTGCGGGGGGTTCTTCACCTCCGAATTTTGGTCATTTTAAGGCTATTTTAACAGTTTTTCTCTTACGCTATAAATTTTTGCTATGCCACGACTTTTCTTGTTATAATTGCTTGTACAATTGTCTCGCGTAACTGTGTCAGAAGTTCTAATTTGACCCAAAATGGTCAAAACCCTCACAAGTGCCACTTTGATGATGAGCTAATTTATTAGTTGAAATTAAGCTAATAGCAAAATGCTATGCGGTGATATCACAAATTAGGTTTGGACTTAATAAATTTAGTTCGAGTTTGGCTCGATCCCGAACTGAGTAGAACATGGCCCAATCCTTCCTACTTATAGCCTTAATTAGAATGGCCAATCCTTAGTTTAGGCAAATACAAATCAGATTGTTTGAACCTTCCAATGTTCAGGTTGGTAAATATTGATGTGACTTGCAGTCATCACCTCACAGTAATCAATATCCATAATCAACTGCTTATTACATTAATTTTTTTTATAGAATTGGGCATTTCCAGGACCAAGTTGATATAGATAATGATATTCCATGCTTTCCAAAAAAACCATTAACACAAACATATGCAAACAGAATCAACCAAAGAAGATGATAGACAGATGTACATGAACAAACTACTTGTAGGCATCGGGGTTGGCCAAGAAGTAGGCTTCTGTAATCTTGTACATCTCTGTTGTTTCTTCTATGCAGTCCATAAATTCTTCTTCGTTGATCTCAAAGTTGCCAACCGTGTAGTAATGGATTGTCGTCTTACACAAAGACCCTCCATCTGAAGCCTTCTTACACTTTATTTCATATACAATCAATTTGATATTGTCTATCAACGTGTCAACACCTTCTAGCAGAGTGTACTTGTAGCTCTATGTCTAGCTTGTCGACTCGGAGCTTATAAGTGTTTTGAAAATGACCACTTGCTACAAAACAAGTAAAGCATTATATATAGATATATACATTATTTTATTTAGCCCTATCATATTGTCATACTTTTTGTGGCTGCACTTGTAACATTTTTTCTGGAGCTTTTGCGAATAGTAAAACATGATGTGAATTTGTGGACATAGACTCACTTTGTCAAATCACTTGAATCGTTGTGTCTTGTGTGTGTTTGATTTCTTCCTATTCTTTGTTTATCTTTCTTTCTTTATAATGAGAGCATATCGTTTGGAGCATGGAGATTATAGAACCGGTTGGAGCGTTGATGTTTGTGTGCCACATGTTAACATGTTCTTGCGGATGTGTGTCACGTGTTCACATACTCCAAACGTCTAGGCGTGTGACACGCATCTATGATATCATGTCAACGCGTGACACACAAGCGCCAATGCTCCAGCCTTCATGCTCTGGATGAAATACTTTCATACGTTATCAATGCTTACCATCTGGACCATGGAGGCTGGAGCATTGGTTGGAGTGTTTGCGCTTGTGAGTGAAGCATCCACATTCTTTGACAGGTGTGCATCAACACGATCCAGACATTTGGAGGCGTGGCACACAAGTGTCAATGCTCTAGTCGATGCTCTGGCCTTCGTACTCTAGACAATATGCTTCCATAAGTTATGAGAGCATATCATGACCGAAACACTGACTGGAGTATTGGCACTTGAGCACTACGCGTCCACATGCTCAAACGGGTGCATGCCACATATCCACATAATCTCTCTAGTATAATTATAAAGAACTTCACATTCTTATGGGCTTGGATATACCTTCAGCAAACTCAATCTCCATAATGCTTAGAGCTCCTCCATCTTCTTGAATCGTATCAATTCTCTTTATCAGCTGAGGCATGACTTTGGGCAGGAAATTGTTTCCATCAATGATCATGGCCTTGAACATCTTCGTCGGAGGGACAGAGCAAGCAATCTCATCCGTAAAGCTGGTGACACCCATCGATCATTGAAATGAAGTGAGAAAGAAAATGAAAGAGGCGGATGATGAACCAACTATGGATATATAGGAAGGCCTGAGAATTGAATTAATAGAGATGGTTAAGAACAGAGGTGTTTTACACATCGATTGAGACATTGATCGGTCTTAGTTTTATTGGGTCTCTTGTAGTGAACCACCATTATTAACAAGTGAGCCAGTGCCATGTCTTATTAACAAGTGAGCCAGTGCCATGTCAACCGCATCACTTCTAGGAAAAAGAATCAGTGCCATGTCAACCGCATCACTTCCAGGAAAAAGAACCGTTGCCACCTCAAGTGCCATGTCACCCTCTCTTTCCTAGATTCAAGGAGAGCAAGACGGTGGAAAATTCAAATCAAAGCCATGATGACCGTTGAAGTTAGGAAGAAAGGAGGTTGTTGGAACCTTTCCTTTTCCTCTCATTCTTGTTTAGTTGGAGATTACCGTCTTACAAAGAAAGAAAGTGAAGATCATATTATGACCGTTGGACAAAGAAGAAATAGGAAATTGAAGACTCTCTTATAACCATTGATCATACTGTGACAGTTGGACAAGGATCAAAAAGGAAATTTAAGACTCTTGTATGTTGCCTTACAAAGAAGGAAAGTGTGTAGACACATTGTGACCGTTGGACAAAGAAGAGAATGTAGGAACTTTCCTATTCACTTATCCTTGTAATTCAATAAAAACCACTAGATGGGTGAAATGTATTTACGGTTGAAGATTAGAGACATTGTATTAGTTGTTTATTATTCACATAAATCTGATTTTCTTTATGGTATCAGAGCATCACACGTCTGAGTGTGCGTACTAAGTTCTTCTCTTCTTCAATGGCGTCCATTACTATTGCTGTCATTGTGCAAGTAGCGTCAATGGTGACAGCAAAATTAACTAAGAAAAATTATCTCACCTGGAAGGATCAAGTCCTTCCATTGATTGAGAACATCAATCTCCTTGATCACATCTCATCCGATGATAGTCAACCATCAAGATTCATCACTCTTGATGAAATAGAAGTCGTCAACCCAGCTTATACAACATGGAGGAAAGATGACACCTTGCTAAAAAGTCTAATATCTGGGACTTTGACAGAAGATATTCATGGCATTATAATTGGATTAGAGTCTGCACGACAGATCTGGACCTGCTTGGAACACACTCTGGCAGGCACCTCTCAGGAGCGAGAACTCGGGCTCATACGTCAACTTCAAGCCATCAGGAAAGGTAATCAAAGCATGAATATTTATCTCAAATTAATTAAGAGAATTTGTGATGAATTATTTGCTATGCACAAACCTGTGTCTGATAGAGACAAAGTATTTTGGACGATTAATGGCCTTGGACAAAGGTTCGATAGTTTTGCAGATGCTATCATGGCTTGACCACCTCTTCCCACATTCACTCAACTCTCCGCTTCGTTGTTTGCCTTGGAGCAACGAACACTGATGAACAATTCCAAAAAATTGGAAGTACAGGAAAATCAAGCCTACATTGGATAAAGACAAGCTCGAAGCAATAAGGGAAGTAGAAACTGGAATCAACCTTTTGATTCCAGGGGATGTGGATTCCCTCAAAATGGTCAACGTCAACCTCAAACTCCACGTCAATCTTTAAATCCACCTGCAGAAAATGAAAAGAAAGAAGAACAATCGTTCGCATGGCAGAGAAAATCAGAACCTTCAAAAATCATACAACCCGAATATAACTGTCTGCCAAATCTGCAAGAAACTCGGACACGAGGCGATACGATGTTGGTATCATTTTAATCATGCCTACCAACCAGAAGAAATTCCCCAAGCTCTAGCAGCTATGACCATAACTGATCCTAGTGATCCTAAATGGATCCCTGACACTGGTGCTACATCTCACTTGACCAATACTACAGGTAATCTTTCTCATACTTCTCCTTATCATGGATCAGATAAAATATTGATAGGAGATGGAAATATTCTGAACATCTCGCATATTGGAAGGACCACACTTCCAACAACACATGGAGTTTTACAGTTAAAGGATGTGTTGGTTGTGCCAAATATTACTAAAAATCTCTTATCTGTTAGTCAATTATCTTCTGATTCTTCCTGTATTTTTGAATTTAACTCTAATGGCTTTGTGATTAAGGATCAACAGACAGGGAAAATCATAGTGAAGGGAACTAGAGATGGCGGCCTCTACAAACTAACAAGGGACTCACCAATGGCAGCTCTATACTCAAATCGGCAGAGAATTGCTTCCGAGGATATGTGGCACAAAAGGCTTGGCCATCCCCAACCGAGAGTTATATCATTTTTAAATTCAAACAATCTTATTTCTGTTAGTTCTTGGAATAAAAATAATTCTATTTGTCCTAGTTGTTAATTGGGAAAAAGTAGTAAGCTACCTTTCGTAACTACCTTTACTCATTCTGACCAACCATTTGATAAGATCCATTGTGATCTTTGGGGTCCTGCACATCTCACATCTATCCAAGGGTTCAAATACTATGTCTCCTTTGTAGATGACCACACACGGTACACATGACTATGCCTTCTCAAATACAAATTTGATTTTTTCGAATGCTTCCGCAATTCTATCACTATGCTTGAAACTCAGTTTCAACCAATAATAAAGGTCTTTCAAAGCGATGGAGGGGGTGAATTTGAAGATAATGTCTTTAATAATCTTCTTCTTCAAAAAGGCATAGTCAGACAAATCTCATGCCCAAAGACCCCGGAACAAAACAGTATAGCAGAACGGAAACATTGTATCATTGTAGAGTTCGGACTCTCAATGCTATTTCATAGTGGCTTACCAAAAAACTATTGGGTTGAAGCTTTCAAAACTGCTATTTTTCTAATTAATCGGTTATCTTCGAGAAAATTAGAAATGACCTCACCTTTTAAACTTTTATTTGGAAAACATCCAGATTACACATCTCTTAGAGTCTTTGGCTGTAGGTGTTATCCTTACTTGAGAGACTACGAGAAAAATAAATTTTCTCCAAGATCCCTCCCATGCATCTTTATTGGATATAGCACTATCCACAAAGGGTGCCGGTGTCTTTTTCCTGAAAGTGGACGTGCTTATATTTCTAGACATGTTATTTTTGATCAAATGGTGCTTCCTTTTCTAACACTCCTTGTGATAATCCCATTTCTCAAAATACCAACATGGAGCTATATACCTATGAAGAATGGGATTGCATTTATGTGACCCTTGATAAACCATACACCAACACCCAAGTTGTACCCTTCACAATAGATGAGGCTGAAATCATTGACACTAACATTACACCCGAGACCCAAGAGCAATCACCAAACCGTGAATCTATTTCTCCTCAACCGAATCATGGTGAACCGGGAAATATGGACCACTCAAATCGTCAATCTCTCTCTCAATTACCGGATCACAGTGAACCGAATCAAGGGAATGGACCGTCCGGTGACTTGTCAACACCAAACTGTATAACGAGTTTGAATGAACTCCTTAATACGGGTAGGTTGGTGATCGATCTTGGGTCCGTTATTTACACCTCTATCCCAAACTCTAGTACCATGTTGACTTAACCCCATACCACCACTGGACGATATCTTGGAGTCAACACTCATCCCATTAAAACAAGAGGGAAAACCAAAGCCGGGCTGACCCATTCGGTCATAAGATCACCTCTTATTCCCATCGAGCCTAGCAATATTCAAGATGCTCTTAAGCATCCTGGTTGGACCTCTGCTATGCAGGAAGAAGAACTAGTGCCATGTCAACTGCATCACTTCTACGAAAAAGAACCGTTGCCACCTCAAGTGCCATGCCACCCTCTCTCTCCTAGATCCAAGGAGAGAAAGACGGTGGAAAATGCAGTTAACCATTTTCTAAAGTTAAGCTTGTGTACATGTAACTCAAAGATAGTTGGTCATCTTACGCCAGAGGGAATTAAATGAAGTACATGTTTATGATAAAAAAAAAGATAAAAGAAATAAAAAACGTCGTTTTGGGCCTGAATCTAAACTCTATTTGTTATTATTATTATTATTTTTTTATAACTTTTGTTTTAGCATATTTTGGGATATTTTGAGTCCCAATTTATTTGGGAAAGTCATTATTCGTTGTTTTAAGGTTAGTTGGATAATTTTAGTTGGATTTAAAATTTTACTATTTTAACAATTTTTATTTTGGAGAATTTATGGTTGTGAAGAAAGAACTTCTATATATGTTATGTTAGGGGTTGTAAGAGCATATTTGTATTCTAGAAATTAATATAGAATTTGTTCTCTTCTTTGGATTTAAGGATTCTTTTAGACTGCTTTAGATGCCAAGAGTACGTCAGAAAGTTTGTTGTGAAAGTAATATGCCAGAAAGTTATATGTTGGAAAGTGAAATTTAGTTTTCCTGGAAGCTGTATGGTTGTATCATGAAAATTTCTGGCTGTGACAGAAAATTTTGATTTTGAAATTTAGTTAATAGGAATGAATGAGAAAATTTTTACATCTATCTATTTTACCCTTCATTGTATAAGTACAGGAAGAAGGAAGCTTTGATGGTGAAGGGTAGGATGGGAAACATACTCTTCTTCTCACCTTTTCATCTTTTCTTTCCCACAAAGAGCAAAATGACCCTTTTTTGCAGTCAAAGGAGTTTAACTGAAACATTTACTGTGGTACACACACTTTCTGGGTGTTCACATTTTTTATGTGACCCACACTTTTCGGATATCCAAACATGCATACTATGCAGGAAAATCATCTTTCTTTATATTTCTTCTATCTAAATAGAGCATTTAGGGATTAGACGGTATTCTTTTCCTTTGTATATTTTCATGCATCCACTACGTCAAATACCATATGCAAAAAAGGAGTTTAATTGAAACATTTTCTGTGGGACACACTTTCGGAAATTTCAAAGATTTCGGAGGCACAATCAAAACCAAAATTTTGCATATTTTGGCGAAATTTCGGTTGAAAACAATTTTTGATTAAAATAACTGAAAGAGATAAGGGTCCGAAATTTTCTGAAATTTCACGAAATTTCAGATATTTCACCAAAATAATCACATTTTTTTTAATCTAAAGTATTTTAATATAGACTTGATTTTAACCAATTTCTTTCTTTTTTTTTATTTTCTTAATAAGTACTAAATAATAACTTCTAAAATATAAATAATAAAGTTCGTCAATAAAAAGTGATATCTTCATTAAAATAGATATTATTTATGAACATGCACATTTCACAAAAAAAAAGCAAAAAATATTTTTTTTATTAATAATGTGAAATAATACAAAAGCTTACAACTAATAAATACAACATTTATGTTACAACATCAAAAAAGTATATAAGTATCCAAAATATATTGGATTGAAATTCTAACATCTAAAAAAATACAACGTATAAAAGTTTAAACTGAAATTTTAAACTTTATTTTTTGATTTCCTTCATTTTACATGGATACAAAATCCATTGTGTACCGGTATAAGAAAAAGAAAACAAATAGTAATAATAACAATAATAATAATAATAAGAATAATAAGAATAATAATAATAATTAATAAAATAATGTACCCAATATGAACTCTTCCCTAATAGTACTCCCAAAGATTGTGTAATCGCCTACAATAATAACAACAAAAAAAGACTATATAAGCATACAATATCTATAACTAATAAAATATATTAGTTGTATTTCTGCAAAGTAAATTTGGAAGTGTCTAAGTTTATAGTTATTATAGAACTATCAATAATTATAGAATAAAATAGTCTTCAATAAAGTTTCTAATGTTCTTCCTTAAAATAAGGGCAAAGTTTTTTTTCATGGCAAAATGGCAAGATTTTAGAATTGGTGAAAAGAATGGGAATTTGATAGCAAATTGGTCAAAAGAATGAGAATTTGATGATATTTATAGAGTTTTAAATGGAATTTTTTACTTTTTTACTTTTTTTTTTTTTTTTTTTTTTTTTTTTTTTTTTTTTTTTTTTTTTTTTTTTTTTTTTTGCGTTTAGCTAGATTTTAGAATTTATTTCTGTCGAAATATTCAAAATTTCTGCTGAAATTTTCGTTAATAAAGCGATTGTTTTAGCTGAAAAAATTTGAGCAAAGTAGAAAAATTTCGGCTGAATTTGCCGAAATTTCAGAGCAATCATTTTGTGAAATAATTCAGTTATAAAAAACATCATTTCGGATTTCATCCACCCCATTCGAAATCAAAATTTCACAAAATATCAGCAAAATTTTAAACTATGAACAAAATTGAATCCGTTTCTTTTTTTTTAATAGAAAATCGTACCTGACAAGGATTGCAAATGTATATAAGAAATATAATTAATTTTCTCTTTCTGTTTCCGATGAAATATATCAAAAAATAGTTATTTTATTACATGCAACATGCCCTATTATTGTCTATCTAAAATGGTATATTAAAGCAGTCTAGATAAAATATATAACATAATTGCATGTGCAGGCAGTAATGGACATTGACTTTGGAATGTATAGACACTTTCAGGCCAAAGTATAGAGGAGCTCTCTCTATCTATCTATAGATAGCATCCATTCTCTTCATCATCTTCACAGAAATCAAGAAGCTAATTACTTCATAGATCAAAAGCAGCTCTAAATCAAGGAGCTAATTACTTATTACTGTCTTTGTTTTGTTGCTGTTCTATATAGATAAGGCAAACAACATGGGTGTGACTACTTATACCAAAGAGATCAAAACCGCCGTCCCTCCGGCAAAGATGTTCAATGCATTGTTCATCGACTCGCACAGCCTCCTCCCAAAGCTTATGCCACAGACCATAAAGAGCATGGACCTTGCAGAGTCTCTCGAAGCCCATCTTTAGGCTAATCCCACTTATAGCCTAGTTTTGTGTCTTTGATTTTCAAGTGTGGCTTTTGCTTTTGCTTTTAAAATAAGTGTATTCACTCCGCTGCCGCTTCTAAGCGGATTTGCCAGAAATAGTGGACTAGTTGTCATCTTGTTGTGCTATTAATAACTAAGAGTTGAATACTGTAATAATAAAATCAAAGAGATTAAATGGGATTTAAAAATAAAAATAAAAATAAAAACTAACTGGATTAATATTATATTATTTCACGAAATAAATGTACGAAATTTCGGCAAAATTTTTGTACTTTGCCCAAATTTATTTCTCCTTAAATGTTTACTTTATCAACCAATTTTTTGTTCTAAAATCTAGTTAAAAAGTAAAAAAAGGATAAATTACATTCACATCCCCTTGAGTTTGGCATAATGGCAACAAGTACCCCTTAAACTTTAGCCATCACGATCACCTTCTCTATAGTTTGAAAGTATGTTACAACAAACCCCTTTCGTTAGTAACTATCAATAAAGTAGAGGGGATATTTGATTTTTGCTTACTACAGTATATTTTATGGACGAAAATATCCTTGTATACCTTGTTTAATAATCTTAAGGATAAAATAGATGCTTATATAGAAGAAGAAAAAGCTTAATATCAATGAAAATTGTGAAAACCTCATTGATCTCATATAATTATAGGATAAAAATAAAAAATTAATAATAAAAATAAAAAAAATAAAAAAATGGTTCATATTTATTACAATTATTATTAATTTTGAATCCAATATATTTTCGATACTTATATACTTTTTTGATGCTGTATTTATTAGTTTTAAACTTTTGTATTATTTCTCATTATTAATCAAAATATTATTTGTTGTTGTTGTTGTTTTTTTTTTTTTAAATGTGTATGTTCATAAATAATATATATTTTAATGAAGATAGCACTTTTTATTGACTAACTTTATTATTTATATTTTAGAAGATATTACTTAGTACTTATTTAAAAAAAAGAAAAAAAAAAGAAATAAATTGGCTAAAATTAAGTATATATTAAATTACTTTAAATAAAAAAACTAGTGAATTTATTTCTGCAAAATATCTAAACTTTCGGTCCAAAATATGTTGAAATTTAACCCTTTATTTCGTTCAATTATTTTAATCAAAAAATTATTTTTCACAGAAATTTTGGATGCTTTGATTTGGTTTGTACCTCCGAAATCTTTGAAATTGGCAAAATTTTAAACTATGATCATCATTGAAGTTATATAAGAGAGAGAGAGAAATTATATGGCTTATCCCTTCTCCATTTTATTTTTCCTTTTTGTTTGGACCTTCAATTCAATGACCGAAAAATATGGTGACCAGAATATATGGATTTTAAATTAGATCTAACTCATCCTAACGCTCTTGGAGTGGGTGAGATTTAAAGGAAAATTGACACTCTTTTTGTTTCATGGACTATAAAACGCAGGTCCTGGTGCACCCAACCCCATCTCCACCAGTTCATTCCCTATTAAGCCGATTGAGCCTTATCTCCTATAATATAAGCAGAGAACAACATGGGTGTCGTCAGCTTCAGCGAGGAGTTTGCCAGTCCGGTTGCTCCGGCGAGGATGTTCAAGGCCTTGGTTCTTGACTCACACAACCTCCTTCCAAAGCTCATGCCTCAAGCCATTAAGAGCATTGACCTCATCCAAGGAGATGGAGGTGCTGGAACTATCAAGCAGATCAACTTTTCTGAAGGTTTGTTGCTTTACATATGTAGATCCAGGTCTGCTTGTAAACCTATATAAACTTAGGGGGCCGTTTGGTGGGCATTTTGGATTCTAGAATCCGATAGAATTCCATTCTAGAATTTCACAATATGCATTTGGATCGGATTTTTGAAAAATATTCTAGAATCTAATGTTAGAATCCATCCAAAATCAGAATCCCTTTCAAGGTGATTCTGAGATTCTGGGTTAAGATTCCAAGTGTTCAGTTACTAGAGTCGAGCCCCGTTTTGCTGTCATCAATGCACCAGACTACCAGAGTTGAAATTTAGTAAGATGTGGATTTCTCACATGCAGCTTATTTAGAAAACCCCATCTGCACGAGATTATATGGGCTAAAGTATTGTCCACATGGTCATCACATGGATAAGTTTAGTTCGGCTCAAATCCATTAATTGGTGCATGGTAAGGGTGTCAACGAGCCGTGCTATAATCTAATTATAAGTGTAATTGTGTTGGCCTGAGTCTGGCTCTGTTCAAACTTCGGACTTACAATATTTGCCCAAACCCGTTAAGTGTTATTTGTCAAACCCGAACTCATTCATATGTTGCATAAAGTGGGTAAAATTATTACTACTATGTGGCTGCTAGGATTCAAGCCCAAGTCTCCACCACTTAGCAACAGTTACAAGATAATGATAATTTTAAGTGAAAGTTTTATATTAATCAAAAATACAGTTATCAGTGTTCACATCCTAGGGGCCAGGCTAATATAATATAAACTCGAGCCCAGCCCAAAAAATTAACCACATGTTAAATTAGAGCCCAATCTGACTGTACAGGCTACTAACCCCTGCCAAGCCCACCTAAATATAAGGCCGGGCTGATCGGGTTGGGCGGGTCACCCGGCCCATTGCCACCCCTAGTGCATGGTCTACATTGTCCATATCACCTTCTAGCTACTTTTACAAAAAAAAGAAAAAAAACCATTTATCATCAAAGCACTTTAATCTCAAAGGAAAATCAAATTAATTGAATTTTGGCTCACTATTTACAAGGAGACTGCCTATATGTATGATTTAAATAAGAAAAAAACCATAAAAATTAATTCTAATTTGTAATCACATCCAATCTGAAACTCAATCTCAATTCTAATTTTAATCAAATTTAATCTCAACCGAAGTATAAAATAATTGTGCATGCAATAATTTTAAGTACGTGAAGCATCGGATCGACGAGGTCGATAAGGAGAATCTGGTAATCGAGTATACTATAATCGAAGGCGATGCACTGATGAAGGTGTTGGAATCGATCGATTATGATATGAACTTTGAAGCATCAAGTGATGGAGGAGGATCCATAGTAAAGATGACAAGCAAGTACCATACGATCGGCGATGTTGAGATCAAAGAAGAACAGATCAAGGCTGGAAAGGAAAAAGCCATGGGGGTATACAAGGTTGTGGAAGCCTACCTCTTGGCAAACCCTGCTGTTTATGTTTAATTATTTTGTCTTTAAATTGATAATAAGTAAGACCTCTTTGCTATGGTGTTTCTTTTTTATGAGTGCCCCTTGTAATAAATCTAAGAAATACTTTCATATATAAATTATCTTTCTAGTCAAGAAACAAATTAGAATTTGCAACATATATTAGTCCAGATATAGTCGATCCTGCAGCATTCTACTGCAACAAATCATGTGATTAATATTCCTTTTTATTTTATTTTATATGATTTTGTTGTAAAAAGAACTGTAATTTTTCGAGACAAATCGACCAATCACAGATTTGTTCCATAACACCGCAAAGAAATAAAGAGTAATAAGAAGTTAAAAACAATATTTGGCCTTCAATTTTTCTACTTCAATTAAACTTAAATTTATCTGTATCGATCATATTTCTTTAATACACATTTGATTTTGAAATAAATTTGTTGGAGCTAGTATGAAATTGCACCAAGGAGCTAACCAAAAGAGGAAGAACCTGCTTTGATTCATGGTTCAGCTAGCCAATGAAACATTGGTGGTGTGAAAAAGAAAAGAAGAAGAAGAAGAAGAAGAAGATGAAGAAGAAAAGCTTCTCATAAAAACTATCAAATTAGTCAATATCTAATAAAGGCTTCATTTCATAGGAGTCATTTTCAAATTAATCAATACCTACCAGTAATAATAATAATAATAATAATAATAATAATAATAATAATAATAATAATAGTTTTAAATCCCATCCATGATACAATCAGGACCTTTTTTTTTTTTTAAAGCATTAACTAACTTTAAATAATGATTAATGAGTGATTAATTCAATTTAAAAAATAACTTCCATATATTTTGGATTTAAGTGGGTATTGTCTCTCTCCTCCATCCTCAAAAGTTTATTCTGGTAAACGTTTGTCCAAATGCTACAGCTTATAAGGAAACTATTGAATAATTCTTTAGTCGAGAATTGAGATTCTTGAGAATATTATTACTGGTATTCCATGTTTGAATACTCAGTTATGCTTTTCATGATCTTCTTGGAATTATAGTCGAGATTCCAAGTCATTCTCACAAGTTCACAGCCAATAAGGGTCAAGGAGATTGCTATATAGCGAAGCCAGTTAGTTCATCTTCTATTCATTAATTTTATTTCTCATTTCATTTCAATAGTCCAGTACTACTGAAACATGGGTGTCACAAGTTTTAGCCAGGAGATTGCTTGCCCCGTCCCCCCACAGAGGATGTTCAAAGCCTTGATCCTCGACGGGGACAACCTCATAACCAAGCTCATGCCTCAGGCGATAAAAAGCGTCGACACAATTCAAGGAGATGGAGGAGCTGGAAGCATCAAACAGATTAACTTTGCTGAAGGTAATTAGCCAATTAAAACCACATAATTAACACCTTCCATTAAGTTTTTTATTAGAGACTATGAGTAATACTTATTGTTTCACATGCAGGTACTTCTTTTAAATACACTAAGCACCAAATCGACGAGCTCGACATAGAGAACAAGTTTTACAAGTACACTTTGATCGAAGGCGATGATGCATTGATGGGCAAGCTGGAATCGATTGCAAATGAAATTAAGTTTGAGACTTCTGCAGATGGAGTAGGGTCTGTGTGTAAGATGACAAGCCATTGCTGCACGGTAGGCACCTTTGAGATCAAGGATGAGGAGATCAAGGAGGGGAAAGAAAAGGCAATGGGGTTGTACAAGGCTGTGGAAGCCCATCTCTTGGCAAATCCTGATGCCTACAATTAGTTTGTTCTTGTGAAATCATTGTCTCTTTATCACATCTTCTGTCAACTTTGTTCTATTTGGCTTCGTGTGATTTTTCTTTTGGTTGATTCTCTGTTTGTGATCTTTGAATGGGATTTGTAATTTTCTACAAAGTTTGTTGCTTAATAAATAGCAAGAAATTAAAAATGCCAACAAAAAAAAAAAAATGTTGTTCATTTGGTAGTTATTGGCAGTTTATTGGGCAATCCCTAAGTTTAACATCTTTCTTATAAAAAATGATAAATTCCTAAGTTACACCTTTCTTAGCTAATGCTACCCAAAAAATAAAAAATAAAAAAAATTAAGCTACACAACTTGTATGTTATAATCCAAGCTCCATATAGAAAAGGGATTATACCCTACACATTCATGTCTTAGCTTCTTGCATTTCGCCCTACTTGTGTTTTCCGGTTAGTACTTTTGGACAAAGTGACTCAACGACAGCACTTATCCACAATAGCAATAAGTTGCTTATTCTAAAAAAAGGATGATTAATAAGTACATGTAGATAAGTGCTTTATTAAGACAAAATGGTATAAATTATTTTAAAGATTGAATATAAAAGTAGCCATTTTTATAAGTTTTACTAATGTATTTTGGACTAAAAGTTCTATTTTAATGTTGTACTAGTGTCTAGAAACTCACTTCCCACATAAGTGATAAGTGCTTACCTATTCAGCATAGCTTAAACAAAAGTACTATAATAAGTTAAAAGTGAGCACGTAATTAAGCAGTGTCAAACAAAACCCTAGCTTAATTTCCAAGTAAGGCTGTTAGTGAGCTGAGCTAGCTCGGCTCAGGCTCGGGCTCGGCTAGTATGAGTTGAGCTTGAGCCCTATAATTAAGCCAGTGAGTTGAGCTTGAGCCCAAAAAAAAGCTCATTATCTTAATGAGCTTGAACCAAGCTTGGGTAGGTTCGGCTCGGCTTGGTTTATATATAAAATTATGCATTTTATACGTTAATATGAAGTATACATGTTAATATATTATATTCTATGTATTAACAATCATCAACTATAATGTTGATGTATTTGGATTAACTAAGCTTTTTTGCGAGCTGAGCTTTTACGAGTCGAGATTTTGTGAGCCGAGCCTGAACCTTAAAATTTTTATCGAGCTTGAGCCGAGCCTAAGCCTTGCTCAAGGTTTATGAGCCCGAGCCAAACTGGGTAACACTCAGCTCGGCTCGGCTCGTCTAGTTTACAACCCTATTTCCAAGTGTCCTCACTCTTCATCAGTCACAAAGTTTAACTAAGCAGTGTCAAACAAAGCACTTAATGTTGATCCCTACTTAAAGTTTGATTGACGAAGGCGTAAGACTAATCCTTAATTAGTTACGTTGTGTTATATGATGATCATCTCTGCAGGTTTGTTTGTTTGTTTGTTTTTCTTAAAGCTTTTGAGAAATGATTTTGACTTTAAGAAAAATAAACTTATTAAGAGGATTTTGTGTCTTTAAGTGACCAACATTTCTTTTTTTTTCATAAATGCAAAATTGCAGAGATGTTTGGACTTTGGATTTTTTTTTTGGTGGGTTAGTTTATTAGCTGAAATTAATTTGCTAATAATATTTGCTGAGATTATGGATAAGTTAAAAGGCATCCTTGTTAACTACATTTCTTATTTCTAGTACAATTTCACAATCTATAGATAGAACTTCCATTGCAATCGAAAATCACAAGCAGAGCGGAACAAAGCACAATCATTAACTCCTTATTATCAAGCCAAGTGTCATGCCCTAAATCCGAGATACGAAAATCTCGAGGATTTAAAGGAACCGACTTTCGGACCCACCTCGTGGATATGGATAAACTACTAAAACGTCAACCTTACCTGATTGAATCAGAGTCTCAACAGCAATATAATCAGCAGAAATCTGTCTAAAATAAAACCATTGTCCAACCAAACATATCAACCAATGAACTCACGAGTAATGTAAATAAATTCAAATTACATGTTCTTCCCACACGGGGTCAAACCAACAAAAAACTGAAATAACATAGAAGTAACAAGTCTCATAGCAGTATCTCAAACAAACAGTGTTTCTGCGCCGAGTCACCTTTCCAGCCAGTCCCGATCAAACAAGCGGACCTGTAGAGATAAGGATCAGTCGAAGCCTAGTATTGAAATCCTATGAGTCTACAATATTTACTTTTATGCATGTAAACCAACACAATTCATTTCATGCATTTCATCCATCACATAATATCACAGTTATCTGTTTATTATCATGTCATCATATTATATATATATATAACAATGGTCATGTAACATCATAGTTCACATGAATACCACAACACATTAAACATAGTTATCAATAGATAATAATCCCCATAGTCCCACTATGTCAATATTTCCTACATGATCTCGCCATGTTCAAGCAGATTTCACATGGTTTTACCATGTTCCAAACAACAATCATACAATCACCACATGGTCCCACCATGCTACGGCCAATTAACCAGATAAGTACGTATCATATGTTTAGTACATAATCATCTCTTTAGGGACTTGCACCCACGGAGGAAGGCTTCCTGTATTATTCTTTTAGGGACTTACACTCACGGTGAAAATAAATCATTATGCACATAATCAAACACATAGTCTTACTATGATCACAAACATCACATATCACCATACTTTTAGGGACTTTAACCCATGGAGGAAGTACACCCTTACAGTCATTTCCTTTAGGGACTTTCACCCATCGTGGAAATACACCCTTACAATCCTTTCTCTTAAGGACTTTCACCCACGGTGGCAACACACCTATCTAATTCTTTCCTTTAGGGACTTTCACCATGATAGAAACACCTATTCATGTTCTTGCATTTAGGGACTTTCACCCATGGTGGAAGCTCACCTATCCACAAGGTCTCACCTTGCTACGACCAATGTAACCCAATCACAATCATTCACAATCACAT
>JAUPMG010250866.1:0-22033 GCA_031762675.1 Pachysandra terminalis
TGAATCCTGTGTAGCATAATCAAATTGGGACTCCCCAGTGAAAGGGTTCATAAGCCTCTAATTACCTACCCCAACTCCACCTGCACTACTACCACCACCACCACCACTTGTGCCCTCTACCCCTGGTCTGAATCACTATTATCACCACTATCATCACCATCGCCAGATTCACCACCATCACCAGCCACGCTACTTGCTCCTTGAGGGATAAGCCGCATAGCCCTGTTAAATGAATCAGCTCTATCTCCTTCTCCACCACATGTTTGACATCAATGTCCATATCTGCAACAGCCTGAGAAACCTCAGCATTGGGCCGACCATCAGGCTCATCTAACTCAGAAGTCTTAACCCACTTATATAGTGGGTTCTCATTATCATCATCTCCCCATCAGTAAAAAGCACATCTAATGGGTCTTCAACCATTGCACTGTCACTCTCTTTTTGTAGCTGCTTCATTCTTAATCTCATGTTGTAATGGCAAAAGACTAGCTTCTGGAACTTTTGATACGTCAACCGATTTCTTTGTTTGGTATGAATGAGTGCAAATGTGCTCCAGTTTCTCTCACATGCTGAAGAGGAAGCAGTCTGGGGTAGAATCCTCACGGCTAACTTTGAAGCATAGGGGCACTAAGCTCGTACATAAGCCATTATTCACCTAGTAAAAGTTAATTGTATATTAGTATGAATGTGTGCTGAAGCAATAATAAAGTAAATAAGTAATTACTACTATACTTACATTGGCATCATATTGTTCCTAGAGTGGAGGGCAGCATCCTGACCAAATGAACCCAATGCGTCTAAACATGATTAACTGTGTGACAAAACCCATGTGTAAGACTAAGATTAGACCTTAAAGTTATTGCACAAGAACCTCATTCTCAAGTCTCAATTCACCTTATTTATGAAATCACCCTTTGTCTCTGAGTTGGGGTCCAATTCAGCGTACACATCATGTACAACTTGTGTCAACTCTCCTCGTAATCCGTACTTATGACTGTAATGATACTGGGGGTTCAGCCAGTAGGCTACATTGGTTGTGAAATAAGGATTAGTAAATAATAACTGAATAAGCAATAACAACGATAAATGGTGATCTAGTGTCACTAGCACTGTGAAGAGGATGCTCTAGTGTCTTATACCAACGGTGATCTATTATCTTATGGACTCATGTATAGGATTTTGGGCAGGCTGCTTTGATCTGTTCCTTCATCAACCTCATAGATTCATAAATAGACCCCATGGTAGGCCACAAGTTCGTATCAACTACGTGCAATGCAACACACGATAAATGGGCTCTAAAAGATTCACCAGGTCTTTCACCTTCTCCCAAAAAAAAGGCATCAACACTATATTCTCCACTCTCTTACCCAATTTAATCTGGCTGTGAAAGCAACTGGTCCAAGCCACTTCAATAAATAAGATCCTCAATCCTGATTTGTGGCGAAGAATACTATCCAAGGCAATGTAGTTCGTCACGAACCATGTGATGCCTGGTCTCACTATATCTCCATGACAAACCTCTCTCATCTTTGCCGGTACATAAAAATTGTTGTAAATAAAGTTTTTCATAGTCATGTCATCATCCAACAAACTCAAGATAGACTGCCTCTGAGCAACCACCTCCAACATGAGATCTATGCAATGTGCGGCGCACGAGGTTCAATAGATATTATACTTCTCCATCAAATTCTTTCCTGTCCTCACAAATGTATTGCCATTGTCTGTCACAATTTGAATTACATTCTTCGCCCCCACTTCCTCAATAACACCCTTCAGTAAGCGAGTGATGTAGGTAACATCCTTGATTTTATCTGATGCATCAACTAATTTCAAGAAAATTGCCTGCCCCTTACAATAAATCATGAAGTTTATAATAAAGTTTGGTCGGCCCCGTCCACCCGTCGCACATAATGGTGACTCCTTACTCCTCCCAGTGAGGCCTCAAACTCTCAATGTACTCTCTAATCTCAGCCTCATAATCCAGATATCTCCCCATAATCTCATGTGGGGTAGGGGGTTGCACTCCTTCCTGCCTCATTTACCACATCAATCATGTTCTTGAAATGTGGTGAAGCTGCTGCATTAGCTGTTATATGGCTGAAGATGAAGAATTTGGAGATGAACTTCCTCATCTTTTCTCTCACATTACCCTCATTCCACACATCCTTTAGTCGTTTCTGCCTAGAATCTTTCGATTTGTAGAGTGAGGGATCCATAGGTGGATCCGTGTACTCTGGCTACGGCTAAATGGTGGTGTATCACCAACCCTACTACCTGATGTCTTTGCACTTGAAGAAGATATTGGGACGAAATAGGCTGCACTTCAATGGGGTTTGATTTTTTGGTTAGGGAGATGAGAGTCAAACAAAGAATGAATGTTGTATCAAGTGTATTGGATGATGTGTTTGTAAATATAGACTGTATTGACCGATACGGTCGATGTATTACATGTATCGACTAATATAGTGGAGAAATTAATTTATCCTAAAATACACCTGTGTATCGGGCCGACAGAGTGGATAAAAGATACGTATCAATCGTATTGACGGATAAGATAAGATATTTTAAACCATGCTTGGGAGTAGTTGGGATTCCTTCATTCTGGCTATGGGGTCTTACTTCCTTACTATGAATCTGATTCAATTTCTACTTGGACTCAATTACTTGTCTCCCCTAGTTTTGGCCTTATTAGGCTTTGCCAACTTTCCACTACAGTTAATATTGGATGGGGCCTTTTTGATGCATCCAATGTTTCAATTAAGCATTTTTTGGATGTTTTGTCATTAGAAGCAGCCTAGTCCTAAGGCTTTAGGCCATTGAGGAAGTAAAACAATTGTCCTTCGTATGTCTCAGATGTCCAAAATCACAGCTGATAGTTGTTTCTCATATTCTCGCATTGGGCTTGTAATTCTCCAAAGTATTGATGATTAGCGTTCAAGTAAAATTTTGTTATACTTGGTGCATCATTAAATCTTGGTATCACTCATGAGGTACACAGGTGGCAATGGATACCTTGGTTTATCTGAGTTGGGCTTGACAATCCTAAATTATTGTTCGAGGTCAAAGAGGAAGTTCTGTGGTTCCTAGGATCATGTCTCTCCCATATGCTCGAAGCTCCGAAACACAAATCTCTGTTACCTCGGAGATACTTGTGAGTGCCGAGCCTAGCGCTTGCACAAGGGTTGTTAGCTTGCCAATCTCAGCACATAAGGCATCCACTTTGTCCCCAAAATCCTCCCAAAGGTCCAATTCCATATCATTGATGTCATGATTTCAGCTTTGAAGTGCATCAACACGCTTAATAAGTTAAGCCACATCATTGACAATCCCACAAATTTATGATATTTGCATCTCGAGGCCTTTGATTGTTCTTTGGTGGTCTTTTGCGTTAGTACCCACAATTTTGTAGCGTCGAGTAGCCTACTCTAGTACAAACATAGTTCAAACTATTTCTCAGAAGTATTAGCACTCACGCATGCAATGATGGCCCTCTGAGTTACCAAGTATAAGAGCTATGCTTATATGAACCCTACAGACTCAACGACACTTGGTTTATTTGCAACATGTATGAAGGATTAAATTATTTTGGTGTCATAGAGTATGCGTGGATTGGCACTAGATGAAAAGATTGCGACTGTGATGAGTCTCACATGCCTTTTAAAACTGACAACTTCAAGTTGGAGTGCTCTGTGTTTCTGATATCTTGCTCAATTTTTGATCCTGCTCATATCTATACTTTTGTTTGTAAATTGGCTAGTCAAAATTGTCTCTAGTTTCTAGTGTAAACAGTAATGGTATAATTGGTATTGGTACTTCGTAAGGAGATGCTCAAGATGTACATATATCTGGCAAACGAAGAAATGTTCAACATTTTCATAATTTCTCCCAGCTGTTTACATTTTTTCTATGTTCTAAAACAGACCTTGCTATATTTGGAGCATCTATGGCAGGAGCTTGTGTTGGCTTTCTTCTGCACATTGGGGGGAGCACTAGCTGCAATGGCAGCTTGTACAGGAATGTTTTTTCCATTATTCATCTCATATGGGGTTTTCGTACTTGAAGCATTGTCAGTTATAATGCAGGTATGTCATTTTGGTGTTTCTCTTTTGTTCTTCGTTAGTGGAACAACGACTTTCTAGTCCTTTGAAGAAGGCTAGAACAACTGCTTTTTATATTTTCGGTTCTGAAGACAGTCTCGATGTTGTTCCCTTCCGTTTAATGCATGTCCAGTGAGATTTTGTAAATTAATGTGTAAACTACAATTAGATTTTTCATGGATGAGAATTCGATCCTTATAATACTAAGTAGGCAAAAGAACATGTAAAACAGGGATTTGCAAATATGCTTATTCTGATAATACACTTTCTTGTCCTCTTTTAGTTACCCCTAATTTAGTTGGAACAAGTCCTTGTTGGGCCTGGACTATACATACTGGCAGACAGGGTTCAGACATTTATTTGAATTTACAGCATTCTAATTTTCGTTTAACCTGTAAATAAGTTTGCACCACCTTTATGACTTGATTATCATGTAGAGAGGTGACTTCATTGCTAGTAACGAGTTGCGAACTTTCATGTGACACCTAACAGTCATTTACTGACTAAATTGTTTTCAATGATGTTAAGGTCTCCTCTTTTATGCGCATCCTATTTATGTCTTATTTATTTATTTTTTTCACTATATCATTTGAAAACAAATTTCATAAAGTCATGATTTATGGTAGATAGAACAGTGATTTTTTATGGATAAAATGCTTCATGGTCATGTTTGTTTTCTATTTCACTCCTACCTATTGATTTAAACTGGAGACGAGTTCTTATTTTTTTACCAGTGTTTTCTTAACTGGACACTTCTTTGAACCAGGACAGACTGAGTCACAGGATGAGCTCTGTTCGACCAATGTAGTTTTTTAATTAAAAAACACGAAAAATATAATAAGAGGAAACTACTACTAGTAATTATTATTTATTATTATTTTTTTCGTACATGAACATTTCCTCTTAAAAGCAGGCATCCCGAAAGCTGGTGAGCCTAACGAGCTCCTGGTTATTCCTCTTCAATTGGGTGTGGTCTCTGTCCACTACTGCTGAGACGCTGATATTTTCACTTCACAGTACTTTCTACTACTATATATGAGAATTGACCGTTTTTGTGGATCTGGTTTTTTCTGTTCATTTGGGTGTGGTCTGGTTCCCTACTAAGAAGCTGATATTTCAGTTCACAATACCTTCTACTATATATATGAGAATTGACTTTATTGTGGATCAGGTATTACACTTCAAGACCACAAAATGCTTATATGGGACTGGTCGCCGCCTATTCCGAATGGCACCTTTTCATCACCACCTTGAACAGTGTGGGCTTGACGAGCCACTCATTGTTGCAAGCGCATACATCGTATCATGCATATTGGCTCTATTTGCTGGATATGTGGTTCTTATTTCGGCATAATGGTAGAAGCTATTATTTCTTAAAACCCCCCATGATTTTATTCAAAGCTCCTACTTTTCTATTTACTTTTTTTTTTTTAACAATTTTCTTTAAACTAAGGAATGTCTTATTTTCTGCTTTGATGTATTTAGCTAATTTATTTCCTGAATATATCTTGAAGTAGTTTCTATCTTCAATCATCTTAATATTATCACAATACCACCTACAGGCAAAATAGAAGTAGATTACTTCTTGGGTTCTAGGCACTGCTTGTATGGTTGTCAACAGATTCAATTCTTATCTCACATCAAGGTATATCCAAATTTGATTTGACTAATAGTGATTGAATCAGATCATAATTTCCTTACCAAATCCAACTAGTTTCCAATCAGATTTGATTGGATCATAATTGATTTTTTAGTAATTTTTTTACAATATATAAAATACCATAAACAGATGATTTGTTTCTGGAGAGAGAAAAATTAAAAAGGATATGATTCTTATCAGATGGTTTCAACTTATATCTATACTTGATCCAAACACCATCCTTGCTCTCGTCAAAATGACCACCCTCTCCTCTAGTATGAAAGTAGTGAAATAACATTTCTTATATAGCCTCCATGGTAAAAGTCAGTTTCTACAAAAATACCTACACACATTCCTTGCTCTTGTCAAAATGTCGACCCTCTCCTTAGTATGTAAATAGTGAATTAACATTTCTTATATAGCCTCGGTGGTAAAAGTTAGTTCGTTTGCTTATGACATGATTAGTTAGTAGCGGTGATGTAGAAATCGTAACAAATGATAAACTTGAATATCTAAATGAATATGATAAGAGTTCAATACAATTACATCAACAACATATGATCCAGAAAGTCTGTCTCAAGATAGTCTAAAATATCACGCAGTCGTTCCATTGATAGTGATTCTTCTCGAATGTTACCTATAGATGAAACAGAGAAGAGAGAGGAAAAACAGAGAGTGAAGATAGAGGTCTTAACTATGCAAACAAGAATGTACACTACAAAGCAAGGGAACCTCATTACAGTGTTTGAGGGACACAAGTCTCTCTTTTATTTCTCAAGGAGTCAAATGGTAAGTTATCACTTTTGTGTCTTTAACGTATCTGTGAGTTATCACATACGTTATGAGTTGGATCCTTTTAATGTTTCATCAGTCATCAGTGTTTGGATTTGAGTGCATGTTCTGCTATTTATGGGCAAAATATTCCAAAATATCATCTTTTAACTAGAAGAGGTGTCAACCAAAACCATGTCCAGAGGTATGCTTGGAAATATATCCATGCAGGGAGCACATCCATTGTTTACGTGTAATCAATGCGCAAAAGCAACATCAAGAAGGAATTTGGTGCTGACTCACTTGATTTTAAATGAACCTACTCTATAATGGGTTGCTTTGAGATTCAAGAACCATGAATCCCTGCCACGTGGAACATGCATGACATGTATATCCAAAGAAATATAGCCATTCTTATCTCCGCTATTCCTAAGAAGCCAAATTCCCCCATTAGTAAAATATATATATATATATATATAAGTTACTAAGTCCTTAAAATATATAAACGAACTAATTTTTATATATTTTATATCTATACTACTATTAAAAGCTAATTGTACTTTGAAGAGTTTTCCAGTACATTCTTTTATTTATTTATTTTTAAGTTTTAATATAATACCTTTATTTTTATTAAAACTCTTCCACCCTACTTACGTTTTTATTTTTACACGTATTTTTTTGAACTATAACTACTCAATTTAAATTTCCTATTTATATCTTTTATCATTTTAAATTTCCTATTTATCTTCTATTTTTATTAGCACATTCTTGTATTTTTTTTTTAATATAATACTTATATTTTTATTAAAACTCTTCTACCTCACCCACATTTTTATTTTTAATAATACTCCTTCACCCATAAATTATATCTTTTATCCATAATAATCCCCTACTTTTTGAACTATAACTCCTCAATTTAAATTTCCTATTCATGTTTTACTAAAATTCTTTCATTCCACCCACGTTAAAACTCTTCTACCCATAAATCCTATCTCTTACCCCTAACATTGATTCCCTTATTTTTGGACTACAACCCTTCAATTTAAATTTCCTTTTTAGACAAACTTTTACAATCAACACCCAATTCCTGGAGATCTATCTATGGTATATGTTATATATACATATAGATAATTATAATTTCAATCAAACTAAAATTCTAACAATCCATCAACAACTACTTTCGTCCAAGCTTGGATTTTTGTTCTTACAAGAGTATTTTTAGCTTTTCACATCCTTTAAATCTTGCTTTTAGGTACTCTTCCTGTCATTAATGGATATTCTTTATACTATTATCTTTTTCTAAATTTAAGATTTCCATATTCTCTATTTGTCACTCATTGTTTGTAAATAGTAAAAGAATGTTTACCTTATATTTTGTTTCTTGTATGCCCCTCACATATTTTGCGTTATTCACAAAAACTGAATCTTTGAGATGGGTTTTATTGCTTTATTTATTTATTATTTTTATAAAAAAAATGTTATGCATTAAATCTTGTATTTCCGGTCTCCATTCTGTTGAAGTAGGGACAATGCCACTCTTCAATAGTATTCTCATAGACAAAAACAGAATGTTAGTATGGTGTAAAAATACATGATATGATATGATAATGCAATGAAATTTGATATGTTGTGATGTACAACTTAATATGTTATGCTGGTTCAGTTATTAATGAATGCAATACATGCTCATGCAACAATAAATATAATCACCACATGTGATTCATGCACAATAATATGAAATGCAAATATGCCTGTTGCTTGGCATTCGAATAGTGTATGTCCACATCCGATCGAACCCCTTGGCTAAACAAGATGAAAACCATCCCCCAAATACATGGCTATAATAGGAGATTATTCTACGTGCGCATCACAGTTTCTAAGGACTGCGACCTAGTAGGCTCAATCCCCACACTTATTTTTGATCACGTGAACAAATCCCAGGGATTCACAATGTGAACTTTCCCTTGTGAACCATACATTAGCCGATCTACTAACAGAATTTTACTCGGTCATCCATTCAACAAGACAGGCATTTGTCTCGTAAGACAAAAATAAAAACTTTGTCTTTTGGGATGGCCAGTTCCTCAACACATGCAAATCAGTCCATAATATCATAATATTCAAATTATGATAGCACTCATTGTATCCATAAATTCCAGCAATATAGAATTATGGGGTCAAGTCAAGACATTATACCAAAAACAAGGTTATTATGCACATTGGCATATGATCTGCAAATGATTTGTGCACATTAACTAATCAAATATTTTGTGTACAAGAGTAGACGTAATTTATGATACAAAACATGATCACAATGAATTTTCGAGCAATAACCATTCAAACCAAAATCTCACATGTTGGGCAAACATAGCAAATCCTCCTCAATAAGTTACATATGCAAAATATTCATCAAATTTCAATTTCAACACCACACAGTCTCAAATTGGTATTAGAAACATGCTCATAAAATTTCAAAACAAACGGACACACTTCAATTTTTTCGGCAGGCTGATGGTCTTACCGCTAGGTTGCCGCTGGGTCATCGGTAACCTGGTCGGCCTGTCGTTGATGTCACGATCCAGGGTATGCTTTATGAACACATGAGCATAGTCCTAGGATTCAAGGCATGAATCTCACCCCCTTCTCCAAACACACAACCCAAGGGGATGGCAACCACTAAACAACTAAACAGTAGATCCAAACTAAAAATAGTGGATCAACAGCGGAAGCAAAATAAATATAAAGATAATTTTAAACTGATACATGGTTTAAAATACATCAAAATGGGCCATAAATATAGAAGGGTTGAAAACACAGCCAAACCAAAAGAGTACAACTACTCTAGTCAAAATACACAGAGTCCAAAACAGCAGGTATGTAGAAGAAAGCCAAGTCTTCTCATCACTGTCTCCAAGTCATTCAGGTATCCACCACAGCGTCTCTAACTATGTCACCTGAAATGTTGGAAGCCAGAAAGGCCTGAGCTAACCACGTTTTACACACTCAAATACATATCCATGAATGCATGCCATGCCATGAATAAATGCAATGGTTTGTTCATTAGATGCAATGATATGAACAAGTAAACTACTAGCCAAACATGATGGCCATTACAATCATGTAAATGCAATGAATGAGATTGGGTATTGTAGCGTTGGATGACCACGATGATCCCACTTCATCACCATGCATCACTACTACGGATGCATGAACCACATAGGGTTAAGGCCGACAGTGGATCCTGTATGTACAGCACAGTACACACATCACATTACATCTATCAATTGGATTACTCTCTATATATATAATACAATATATAGCTATCATCGAGCTCTTGGGGTAGCTAATCCCTCACCCATAAATCAATCTTTGATTTATACATATATAGTCCCCCACTGAGACACCAGCGATCGTATCTCTCATTTGGCACTCACTTCGGAGTCCAAGCATCCTTTTTAATGCATGGAATTATCATTCAGCTACATGATATGCAGAAGAGAAATCATAATTGCATAACATGGCCCATTCAATCCATACTGAATCATTCACATCTATACATATGCAGGAACTAGATAAATAAATAAATAACTGATGCATTTCACATATGTCTATAATCACGTGGCATTAATGTTCATGTAGAACAAAACACCAATTAACAATGTAATCCACAAAGTACTTAATCATCACAATCCAAATTCACGGAATTAATCACTATTTATGACTATTATGGGTCATGCATAAGAATAAGTGGTGCATGTTTCAACCTATCTAGTTTATACAACACCTTACAATCTAAGTCCTCAAGAACATGCAAGTGTTGATCAATTGTACAAGAGTAAAGATGCTCAACATTAAGGATTCACACTTCCTTCAAACCATAATGATCATTAATCACCTCCACAATTTCATGAGCATGGACATCTAAAATTTGAATGCCAAACCCACCCTCAAGTCCCTCTCATTATGCCTCAAACACCCCCGTCGGCGTGTGCCGTGGGTGGACTGGCGGGTCCACCAGCTAGGTCTATAGATGAATGATTATGTTCCTCGGTGGGTCCCGTCGGTGGACCGACGAGTCTACCAACTCCGTCGGTGGGTTCCGTCGGTGGACCGACGAATCCACCAACCAAAGTCCTAAAGTCCAAAGCTCGTCAATGGATCCCGTTGGTGCCACCGACGAATCTACCGACGCCCGTCAGTGGGTTCCGTCGGTGGACCGACGAATCCATCGACCAAAACTCCTAAAATGAACTGTCCCTGTCGGCGGGTCCCATCGGTGGACCGACGTGCCACCGATAGTGTCCCCCTGTGGTTGATTCGTCTGCGGATCCGTCGTTGCCACCGACGGGGCTGGTCTGTGCCCTAACTCGTCGGTGGACCGACGAATCCCCGACAGTGATACTAAAAATTTAAGCTCTGTCGATGGGTCCCGTTGGTGGACCGACGACCCACCGACGATTTGTGGGTTTTTCTTACCCAGATTTCCCCCCAATTCGGTGTTCTCTTAACCTAATGCTTTTGGTCTCCTTCCCTAGGTTAAATTAAGTCTGAAACACAAAACCAAACTCATTAATTAGCCACACATGCATTTGAAATCAAACATCAAGCATTTAAGGACAATCGAGCATTCAAAAATGAAACAAGGAGCATGAGATGAGCAATCTACACCTTAATTTACGAAAAACACAAATATGAATACTAAATCATGAAATGCATGAATCAAGCCATTCAAAAATCATGAATCACAACACAAATCTCATATTTCTTCATGGAAATCATTCAAGTATGGAATCCAAGAAGTGCACAATTTACTTATCTCAAGCCAAAAACGAAATCCTTGTTCCAAGCTAGTCTTCTTGATGATCTTCTTCATCTTCCTCTTCTTCTTGATCTTCTAGGTCTTCATCTTCTCTTCTTGTTCTCCTCTTCTCAACACAACAAACACAAAATGAAATGAGCTCTGGGGTTAGCTCAAACCCTCTAACCCCATCCCAATTAATCTCAACCCTTAGATCTAGGTTTTCTTTAAGTGACAAAATCCCCACCCTTGATTCAGATTTTTATGTGAGTGTGCTAAGGTGTGTGCTCATGTATGGGTTCCATGTGTGCTAGCCAATAAAAATAATTCTTAGCAAATTTTCTTCAAAACCCCCAAATCATTAAAACTCAACTCAAAATCTTTTTAAAATCACACTTTTGGCCCAAAATCATTTGTTAAAATTTTCAGGTCATTATAGTTGACCTTTGGCCCAAAATCACACTTAGACAGAATCTTAATTTAAAATGCAAAGAGGGTCGGCAGCCTTGCGGCCTGCCGCCCCTCAATCGATAGCTTAGGCAGAAGCCCAAAAACAAGTTTGTGGGCATTGGCATGCCTAATGGCTTAATAATTACATGGTACTAAAATCCCAGAATCCAATGCTTTTATCATGTTTTCATTAAGAATGAGTAGAAGAAAGAGAATTTTAGTTGGTATGCTATGTCATACTCAAAGAATATGACATGTACCTAGTTCATATCGAAAATAAGGTTTTACTTGGATACTTATCTTGGGTTGTAGGTTGGTGTTGTGTAGAACACCTTCTTCACTTATGAACTTCTGCAAGTCCTCCAAGTTGTAAAGCTCCAGCAAAATTCTTCTTCTTCTTCTTCTCCTCCTCCTCCTCCTCTTCCTCCTCTCTCTCTCTCTCTCTCTCTCTCTCTTGTGAGTTTTTAGTTCATACGTCCAACTCTATGGTTTATGTAGATTTCTAAAGAATTTAACTTAGTCTAGGATAGTGTCTTATTAGATTAAGTGTCCTGGTTATGCTTGAACTAATTATTAGTCCTTATCAAACTTGACCCTTTTTAGATTAGTATCCTTTTATTAATTCTCAGCCTTTAAATTAGATTAGCTTAATTCTAACCTTTAGATTTAGATTTCTAGTTATAGTTAAACTAATAATTAATCTTCCTTTAATTACTAAGTCCCAACGTATCTATAATTAGTATTTATCTTATAATTTTCAGTCATTAGATTAGATTAAAAGTTCCTATGAGATCCTAGCCCATCATTATAATTTATGAGAGTTATAATTCTATGTGTTGCACTTAGTTTCCTATAGTACAACTCCTCAATCACAACAAGTCAAACTAATGAGCTAACTTATTAAAATTTTAAATTAACCTCCTATCCTTTTATTAATTAAACATTTACCCTATTTTTTAGTATATGTTATTACAATCTACCATTCTTAAGAAAATTTTGTCCTCGAAATTCGCTTATCCGGTCGGAAAGTTATGGATATTTACCTTGAATATTTCCTGTTGTTTTTGACAATTTTGAAAATAGGATGATTAGCAAATTTGTGTAAGAATATGAAAAATTTGCTCACACTTAAGTCAACACACAGAAAACTTTTAAAAATTAGCACATCAAAAACTTATAGAATTGATTGAAAACATAAAACTTAGGCTTTGATACCAACTTTGTCGCATCCCAAACCTTAGGGATCTCATTGGAGTCCTTATAAGATTCGAAATATGCCTCTCACACCATTCCACATGAGAGTGGTACTCAATAAATTGCCAAACCATAGAATCAATTAAGATAATTATAAAATCTGGAAGATAAATTATCATTAAAATCAATCCATTACATCAAATATCAAAACAGTAGAAATGAACTACTCATAGTCTCATGTTTCAAATCAAACCCTACCAATTACTCAAATATGATCCTAATGCTACTAAATCATTGAAAACATAAAGGCAACTAATCCTACTACAAAGTCTACTAAAATCATCAAACAATATTCTGATTAAAACTAAAGTCTTCATCATCTTCTTGTCCTTCGTCTTCATCATTATAGTCCCGATGTTCTTCATCTATAAGTCCTGAAATATGTTATGCTCGAAAGCGTAAGCTATACTTAGCTTAATAAATAAACAAGTCAAAACAGTATTTAAGATTGAAGTAGGGACAATACCACTTTTTAATAGTATTCCCATAGACAAAAAAATAATGGTAGTATGCTGTAAAAATACATGATATGATAATGCAATGAAATATGATATATTGTGATGTGCAATGCAATATGATATGCTGGTTCAGTTATTAATGAATGCAATGCATGCTCATGAAACAATAAATGTAATCACCACATGTGATTCATGCACAATCATATGAAATGCAAGTATGCATGATGTTTGGCATTCGAATAATGTATGTTTACATCTGATTGAACCCCTGGCTAAGCAATATTAAAACCATCCCCCAAATACATGCCCAAAATAAGGGGTTATTCTACATGCGCATCGCAATTTCTGAGGGTTGCGACCTAGTAGACTCAATCCCCACTTATTTTTTATCATGGGGACAAATCCCAGGGCCCCACAATGTGAACTTTCCCTTGTGAACCATACATTAGGCGATCTACTATCAGAATTTCACTCGATCATCCATCAAACAAAACAGGCATTTGTCTCATAAGACAAAAATTAAAAATTGGCTTTTTGGGATGGTCAATCCCCTAACACATGCAAATCAGTTCATCCGGGACTTCCTTCCTAATATCAATCCCCTAACACATGCAAATCAGTTCATCCGGGACTTCCTTCCTAATATTATAGTTTCCAGATTATGATAGCACTCATTTTATCCATAAATTCCAGTGATATAGAATTATGGGGTCATGTCAATGCATTAAACCCAAAACATGGTCATTATTCACATAGGCATATGTTGTGCAAATGATTTGTGCACATTAACTGATGAAATGTTTTGTGTACATGAGCATACGTAATTTATGATATAAAACATGATGATCACAATGTATGGTTGCACAAACAATCATTGTTGCAACTATGTATTGTATGATGTTTTTTTGTAAAAACAACTTGGTTGATTATTCAAGAGGTTTCTTGACCCACCTCTTGTCCAACGAAGAAGAATCAACAACAGCTTTGATACCAATGAAGGAAATAACGAACCAGATCACATAACTTTCTATATACGGATCCGGATCTGCAGGGGACGATATCTATCAAATTGGATGTCATCCCACGTCAATATATGTGTGATTACTAGAACCGTATAAGAATGCCCACACTCAATCAACCAAGGGCTAACGTATGGAACCCTAGAAGCAAACTAGATCTCTAGGAAGTGCTTGAAGACATGTGAGCAGGGTTTTAAGGATCGGACCGATCCGATCCGAATCGGCCAGGACCAGTCCGAGCCTAAGCCACAATACAACTATTGTATCAAGAGGCTTTGGATCAGACCGGTCCAATCGATACCAATCCGGACTGGTCCAGTGACTAGATCAGACTAATCCAACTGATCCAAAGTTTTTTTTTTTAATTTATAAAATTAACGATCCAACAGGTAAAGGTTGATACTAACTGATCCCGATCGCTATCGTCGGTCCAGCGATCGGTATTTCCATTTCGACAATTGGTATCGCCGTTCCGGCGACGGGTCCGGCTGATACAAATTATAATTTTTTTTAAAGGACGATGCAACTTTTGGATCGAACCTGGATCGGCCGATCCTAGACCAGATTGCTGATCCGTATCAAGATCGGCCCGGACAGGTCCGATCCGATCCGATCCATGATACCGAGAATAAAAACCTTGTACGTGAGAGACTAGTTAATGATTAGTGAAAGATTCCAAAGGCCGTAAAACTGCCAATACCCTCAAAAACAAGGCTGTCTTGGATTTCAAATAATCTGTCCCCGAATCTCTGTTAGGGGCTTTTCTTCTGAACATCCATTTTCAACAATTTGATATATTATATGGATTTCAAATAATCTGTCCCAAAGACGTTTTTGAAGGTTTGTGGTAATTAAAGCGAATAATATCTTGTGCTTGGACTAGAGCTGGCAAAACACGACCCAACCCAACTAAACGGGTTAGGGTCAACCCGTTTATTAAATGGGTTGGGTTCGGATTGAGATTTTCTCGATTAGTTGGTAAATGGGTCGAACCTGACTCAACCTACCAAACCCGTTTATTATTAGTTTTTTTTTTTATTATTTTTTTATTAATTTAAAATTAAAAAATAATAAAAAAATTTAAAATAAATAATTAATTAAATTTTTAACGGGTTTCCAGGTTCAACCCGTTTATGGGCGGGTTGGGTTCGAGTTGAGATTTTCCTGACCCATTGGTAAACGGGTTGAATCTGACCCAACCCATTTAAGCCTCGACTCACTACAACCTGACCCAACCCGACCCATTGCCACCTCTAGCTTGGACGAAGACTTATTATTCCCCGTCGGTTTGAAGTATTAGAACTTTTTCAATGGGGTTCATTAACTGATTATTTTTCAGAAATTGGTTTTTTGGTCCGGGCTTGAGTTTATGTCATATTAGCTCGATTTTGTCCTGCCGGACATATGCATTACATATAACTACTATTTTTCTATATTGCATACATATAAATATTATATTATTAGTACAAATGTTTTACTTTCATTACATATTCATACTATTTTATAGATTAATGTACTACAAATCTCAAACCTTAAAAACAGCATTACATAGTCATACTATTTTATAGATTAATGTACTATAAATCTCAAAACTTTTAGTATTTCTATATGTATTTATAGAATATCTTCGTAATTTATAATTTTTTTAATTTTAAAAAGTAAGCCATTTGAATTTGTAGGTTCAGGCTTAATTGGACTCGGGCGGATGTGATTTATTTTAAATACATCGAGCTTAGGCTTACACCTTTTAGCCCGAAGGTAGCTAGACTAGATTCGGGTCAACATAAATAATGTTATATTTTGGTGCAAGCTTGGCCCGTGCCCGCCCAAACCCGGCCCGTTGCCATCTCTAGGTAGAGCCATCAATTTTCAACCCCACCCATGAATCTAATTCCAATCCATTCATTCAAATTGTTTGAATAAGGATAGAAAGGAAAGTTGAAAAGAATGTAAAAGAGCACTTTCCTTTCTTTTTTTTTTCATTATTTTTATTTTAAGAGAAAAAGTTTGAAAAAATTTTAATTAAAAATGAGACACTTTTGAAAAAGTGTTTTTCAATTGATCCATATTTTTTAATAAATTAAATGTACATATTCGTTAAAAAGTTGATTTTCCTTTCCTATATATTCTAACTTACCAAACGCAGCTTAAAGTATCTTGTATCCTCTATCATAGGGATATACAACATGTTGTGCCCGATCGGCACGATTAATTATCATGTCATGTCGTACCTACATGTAGGAATCTCAAGTTCGGCATGACTTATTCTTGAATTTGTCCGCACTTTATTAGGGTACCTTAAGTTGTACCTACACATGGTTATTCTATACTGTGTCGGGGAATAGGAACCTATTTAAAACTCATCATTATATTAGGATAAATTTAAAAAAATATTGTCCTTAAAGGGAAATGGCATATGATAAAGTGTGCCAAAAAAATTTTAAAATTTTTCAAAACTAACTAATTATAGATAATATTATCTTGTGGTTTATTTTAGGAGGTAATTTTAAGATTTCAAAATAACCGTTCCCACTTTATTTCAATTACAAAAATAGTGATGTGGCAAAAAAACAAAAACGGTTAATAAGTTTTACATATTTATCATCGTGCAGTATTGTACGTGCCATCCGTTAGTATATTTTAATAAAATAGAAGTTATAGACACACTCTCGATACTATTTGTAGTTTTCGTATTATATCATATTTTCAAATTCAATGCTCTCGTGTAGAGCTGTCAACAAGCCGAGCTAGTAGATCTCAAATTTGGATTCGGCTCATATGAGCCGAGCTTGAGCTCTATAATTAGTAGGCCTGTCAACGGACCAGATCATGATCTGGATCCAATCCGATAATCCCGGATTCGGTAGAGGAATTTAGTGAGCCAATCCGAATAAAAATGATCCGATCTGATCCGAAATATAATCGGATCGAACTCGGATGTTTAGTGATCTGATCAGATAAAGATCCGATTCGGTTCGATTATATATATATATATATATACATATATATATAATTTACAAGTGATCGGATCAGATTCGGATATTCCGATTTCACTATCGGATCGAATTCGGATCACCTATTTCATGATCCGTCGGATTTCGGATCGAATTCGGATTTTCAGATTTCACTATCAGATCGAACTCGGATCAGTTACGATTCGGTCCGAATCCGACCCGTTGACAGGCCTATCTACACCTTTCCCACTTTAACTATCACATGCGGACGTCCCCTTTTAAAGGGAATCTACACCTTTCCCACTTTAACTATCACATGCGGACGTCCCCCTTTTAAAGGGAATCGGTTGGCCCACTTGATGGGCTAACCAAGTCGACCCATTTAATATGGACTGACTTGCGATATGTCTAACAAGGACCTTAAAGGACGGATACAAATCATCTGTGGGCTACCTATGGAGTGGCCTGTGATTGGTTTAGAAAATTCTAAGTGCATTTTGCTTGTTGTTTCATCCAATCACAAGCCACACAATAGGGTAGACCACTGGGTAGCCCACTGAGGATTTTCTTCCTTGGAGGATACAATGCAAAGCTAAAAAAAATACACAAAGATGCCAAATGTCAAAAAAGAAAGAATGAGGGGTGGTCTTTCTTAGATACCATTATTCGGATGGGGTTAGAGGCTTGACATTGAAATTGCCGGCCATCCCTCCACATGGCGTTTCCTACTTCTGTCTACCTATATTTGAACTTCCTTTCTCTTTCTTGTAGTTTTCGTAGTACTCGTCGTTCTCGTCGCTTGGCTTGCTCTCACCGGAGAAAATGAACGGTGGTCGCCGGAGAATTATCGCTCCACCAACAAATGCCAGAAAAGATCGAGATGAAGATCTTCTTCTATTTCGTGAGATGCATAAACGTGACAAAGAACGAATTACTAGCCTCCTTCAACCCGTGTCCGATGAGATCGAACCAAATACAGGTGCGTTCGTATATATATATATATATATATATATATCGTCTTATAGAAGTATTTTGAAGCAGTGAGTAGTTATAGTCGTAGTTTCAAGGATCGGACAGATCCGGTCTATATTGAGATCAGCCAGGACCGGTCCAATCCCAAGCCACGATATAACTATTGTATCGTGTGGCTTTGGATTGGACCGGTCTAACCGATACTATTATAGACCGGTCCAATCGATCCAAAGTCTTTTAATTTTTTTTTTGTTTTTCCTTAATTTATAAACGTAACGATCCAGCATGTATCGACCTTGACCGGTCCGATGACCAGTACCGCTATTCCGACCATCGATCCGGCCGATCTATTTTTTTTTTTTAAATGGGAGATCCAATTTTTGTACAGGATCCAAACCGATCGATATCGGCCTGTATTGGTCCAATCCATAATCCCGAGACTTAAAACCTTGGTTATAGTCTTGTATAGTTAAGTGTTTTTAATTTCACCTATGGTTAGATTTGTAGAAGTAAATTCTGAAGCAAACTCTCATTCTCTTATTCATTATCAACCAGAAAATCAAAAAAAAAAATAGACATAAGGAAAGGAAAAGAAAATTTTTATTCAAATCTAATCTATTGAAAACATGATATCAAAATAATGGTTCAATCTATGTGAAGAGCGACTTAAAAAAGTTTGAAATTAACTACTTATAACCTTACACAACATTCCTCCTTTAACTGGGATTGGGATCAACGATAAACAAATTACATAAAAATTCTAAACAACAACATTAGAAGAATTTGATCTCCCAATATATATATACCTTCTTACATACATAGATTAAAGAGCATAAGTAGTATTTGAACAACATAGCTATTGAAGTGGCCTATATATGGTGAAGGAGGTGCCGCTGTTTATTAAGTTTGATCCCATATGAAAATTTTGGTATTTGATTCATCAAGCACTGTACAATCACAATACCAACACATCCATACACCTCAAAAAAAAAAAAAAAAAAAAAAAGGAAAATGATATAAAATATTCGAAGCATTTGATCTATTTTTTCTTTTAAATTTATCAATTTCTATTGTAGTATAGTATAGGTTCGTTTTGTGAAAGAATTACCAATGGTAGGATCATTGATCGACCTAAACTTAAATCAACAAGTGATTGTATCCCGTCTCTAGAAGAGTCAAAAGAGTAAGACAAAGTAATCGTTTAATACCGGTCGAGTCAGATTAGAAAAAATAGTGTGTTAAGGCTTAAAATTACGTGAGCACACTTCAGAGCTACGTTTTAGGAGTCTAACGCCCTTTTTCTCCATTGTCTTGATTTTTGGGAAATGAGTTAGTATTTATAACATTTGTGAAAAGATAACGACAGTTAGTGATCCGTTACACCTTTCTAATGGTGTTAAAATGTTACCCTGAGATAACTTGTGTTAATTACTCCAGTCTCTTAGGTGGACTAATCCCGAATCGTATTGAGGGATCTACAAGTATTTTTCTATTTAATTTAGGATGATTTGACTCAATACTACAGTAGTTGAATTTAATTATTCTTTGATTCGGACACATTGATAATTTCTGATCAGACTTTTCAATCTTATTTTTAAGTTAGTAGATTTTTATATTTTTCGTTCAAATAATGTTCAGTACTAATAAGTTGTCAAGCCACAGGGAATTATAGATTGTATAAGATTGCACCTGCAAAGAAAGGGTCTGGATATGACTTTATTACCGAAAGTGATAAAAATGATTATGATTGGTAATTTTTATTTCATCTTCTCCAATCATATTTAAGTTCTATAATTTTGAGTTTTGTTTGTTGTTTATGTGATTTTATTTTTTTAATAGGTTAAAAACACCACCAGCAACTCCTCTATTTCAATCTCTAGAAATGGAAGCAAATGCCCCACAACTAGCTGTTCAGAGGGAGATCCCGATTATTCATCCTCTTTCACAGGTAGGTTTCTTTTATCTTCTCTAAGGCTGTGTTTGGAATTCTGAATTTCAGAAAAAAAAAAAAAAGAAAAGAAAAGAAAGTGAAAAAGAAAACACTTTTTTTCGTTTGGTTGACCATTTTTGAAAGAAGAGAAAGGGATTTGAAAAGAATTTTTTCTCTCAAATTTTCTCTTTGTGACTACAAAATTTTCTCTGGAATATCGTAAAGATTTTGAGAGAAAAAAAAAGGAAAAAAATTGGAGAGAAAGCCTCTATACCACCACTACCACCACACTACCATTACCACGATCACCACCCACCACCATACCACCTCTACCAACACACTACCATTATCACCATCACCACCCCACCAGCACATCACCCCCCCCACCCCACTACAACCACCCCCCCCACCCCCCCCACCATCCCCCCTCCCCACAACCACCACCACCACACCCCCCACCATCACCACTCCCCACTACAACCACCACTACCACCTCCACCACTACCACCACCACCACCACCACCATTACTACCACCACCACCCTCTACCACCACCACCACATGCACGGATGGCATGTTGTAATCCCTGCAATTATTTTATATAGCTAATAAAAAAAACTGACTAATTTTTATTTTGATTTTCTTTACACAACCAAACAAGAGGAAACATTCTCTCAAATTTTCTCTATCTAACCAAACGGTTGAAAATAATGTATTTTCTTTTCTTTCTCACTTTCTTTTCTTTCTTCTAAAATCCAAGGTTAAAAACACAGCCCAAGTCTCTAACTTTGCTAAGAATGTGCTTTGCATGTCCATAAATTACAAAACTAATGAAATGAAAACTTGCCAGCTTTCAGGCAATTCAAAGTCTAATGAGACGACCAAGTCCAGAACAAAATCTTCAAACACGAAACCTCAAGTCCCTTCAAGATCTGGAACTCCAAGTCCTTTGTCAACTATGACAATAAAAATTAATGGAACAAAGCTTTTGAAGAACCAGAAAACAACCCAATTGGGGGGTACTGATCTCAATAAAGAAACAAATATTACAACCATGGCGTCGAAACCGGTTAACCAAAAGGAATGCCCTTCCAATTTTCTTGCTTCATACCCCACCAGAAATGCTGGGAGGGATACAATTCCTGGAATTTCTAATGAAACACCTCCAAATTTAAGGACAGATCGATCTTTATCAGCTTCAAGGGGTCGACATAGCAATCCTACAGTGACAATTCAGCCAAAACCAGAATCAATAATAAAACCCAGACGGCAGTCATGCTCGCCGAGCATGACCAGGGGAAGGAAGTTGGAATCAAAGCAAGAGATCAAACATGATTCAACTATTTCAAAAGGTAGAATTCAAACAGCAAATGGATCACTTGCTTTTGGGAGTCGGATGGTAGAGAAGGTGATGAATTCCAGAAAATCTGCAAGTGGTGAAGATCATAAAGAATCCAAACCAAAATCTAAAGGTTCATCCGATGAAAGCTCAGTTTTTGGAAGAATGGCTCTTAAACACATGGTATAGTTTTCTCCTCATTTCCTTCATTACTTGATAGATGATCTATATTGTAACCACTAGTTACTATGTTAGCTTAAATCCTAATCCGTTGATAACTCAGATACCAATATTGTCATAAAACCAGGGTTTTAAGGATATCCGGATCGGCCGGTCCGTATCAGGATTAGCCA